>DWQX01005272.1:0-13313 GCA_018245475.1 Pharmacophagus antenor
ATATATATATATATACATATGTGTGTATTAGTTATATTAATTAAACTAATCATTTGTTTAAATAAATAATGCTCTAAATAATTTAAAAAACATAATTAATATTCGATATTAACAAAGTTCTACGTTTTAACTGTTTATTTTTATTACTTATAACTTTAAAATTTTCCGAGCAACCTATTATTTCTTATGATCATTGGTGTCAGTTCAATGACAATCACATTTACATATTTTACAGTATGATGTGCTACTTCAAATAAATCCAATATTAATAAAGACCATATTTAATTAAATACACGGAAATATCATTTACACATTATAGAATGTTTGCTATTTAATCGCTACGCACATCGATCAGATTAAAAAAATCGATAACCCTGTACGGTATTATGTACATGAAAATATTACTTTATTTGCGGTTTATACGACTAAGCTCCAAAGTTACGGTAACAGAAATAGCAGACCTAAATTATTCAATCAAGATTCAACTAGAAAGAGATTACCTGGTAAAAAAAACGAATTTACAGATGTAATTGATATTAACTAAGCATTATTCGTTAATGTTTAACAGTAATAATAACAAAAAAAAATTATCAACATCTTCGTTCATAGATTGTCTGAAATAAAACTTTATTAACCTTAATAAATGTTACCACTATCATTGTATTACCATTATCATTATGTTTAATAGAGAAACATTTTTTTGTGTGCAGGATGGGTGAGAGCCGGATCAGAAATTTGCTATTACCGCAACAGCTATTACTACGCCAACCTCAAGAGCCACAACAAATGTTACTTAACCGTCACATTCAACATCGAATTTCCTCACACTAACGACGTTTGCTACATTGCCTACCACTTCCCATTCACCTACTCCATGTTAATGGTAATTTAAAATTATGCTTATATGTATTTGCAATATAATTTTTTTAAAATCGTACTCGATTTTTAAATCTTTATAACGGTTCTGAAATGGGAATTTTTTTTAGTTATATAACTAATATGGAAAAAAAACAATTATAAAGCCTATTATCCCATAAACACTTCGTCATAAGTAACTGATTTAATTGCAGCTTGTGAATAACTTTATTAGAAAAATGCAGTTGTCAAACGTCGCACATTATATTTTGCAAAAATTGCCATTGATATAATTTTGTACATTTTCTAGACTCGTATACTGCAGTGGAGTTTAAATCTAAGTAGCGGAACGTATCTTCGCGCCGAGCCGCTTTGTTATTCGCTGAACAACAATGAAGTTCCCTTGCTGACTATTACCGCCGATGACACCGCATCAAATCCCATTGTCGTACGTCAAAATGTTTCTTATCGGTTATGGCTTACGCTTGTCTCGATTTCACGGGATGCTAAGTGACCATGAAGGTGTGGAAGATGAAGTGTGTTCGCCTAGAATACTTTTGACTTTCATATGTATGATTGCCGGAACACAACAATGCTATTATGGCAGCAAAATGACACTGGGTGGAAGCTAGCCAGGCGTGTTCGAAAAACCGTACCAGCATCCTCCATTACTGTGGCCCGGGAATCGAACCCGCGACCTCCGTGTTATAAGACCGGCGAATAAACCCATACGCCATATAGGCAGTTAATAATTAATTCCATATGAGTTAGTGTTAAATGGGATAAGCCCACAAACAACTTTAATCCCAATTTTGTGTGATTTTTGCATTTGCTAGGTTTGTTCTGCCGTCAGCTCAATCGTGTCTTTAACTATATTGCGTGAGACTGATGAAATTTTGATTAATCGTCTCCCATTTTAATTCTTGACAAAAATTGGGATATTAATACTTTGACGAAAGCATCTCAGTACTTTTCTATCTGTCTGTGTTCTTGAGGCTCTGAAAAGTGTAAAGCGATTTATTTACTACATATGTAAAAGTAAACGTCTACTATATATTTTTTTAAATATAACACGTAAAGTGTGTTTGACAAGTACTTTGTGCTTACTACATTTTATCTAACTTTATTGTATATTGAGATAGAGTCTTAGTTATTGGCATTTTATTCTTAAATTATTATTAAAGTCGTCATTTACTTTAGTTATTTTTATATTTTCAATCTGCGGTATGTGTAAGCACGATCTGTCTAATTATAGCTGCGCCTACATGTATTTTAAGCACAGAGAAATTTTGTCTAGCTTTTATTTAAATTTTGTTACAAAAAAAAATATTCAGACTAATAAATATTTTCTTTATTCCTTTCTTTCTTAATTACTACATAATCTATTGTTTTGCTGAAGTTCCTTAAAAACGACATTAATGTGGTTATAAGAGTTTTTCATCATATTTTTGTTTCATTAGGATCGTGAAGTGATATTTCTGTCGGCGCGTGTTCATCCCGGCGAAAGCAACTCGTCGTGGGTGATGGACGGAACCCTACGCTGCTTGTTAAGCGACTCCCCGTCCGCTGCCGCTCTGCGCACCAAATACGTGTTCAAAATAGTACCGATGCTAAACGTGGAAGGTGTTATTAACGGCTGGTAAGTGACTTCATTTTTTATTTAGAACACGCCCGCCCAGGCTTCACACGATAACGATTTATTGATGGTTATATTATGGGCCAAAAGAAACCTGAAGATGAATGTTTCTTACAAATTAAAAAACACCTGCTTTGAAAGTAACCGTTGATAGTTTTTGTACATTACAAATTTTGTTTTGTCGCCAAAAATATATTTTTTTTTTAATATGTTTATTAATATATATTAAAACACATATTTTTTTAAATATTAGCCTTTGTAGAAATTAAGCAGAACAAGTTATCAATATGACGAATATTTTTTAATTGTATTCTAAATAGAAACCAATAATACCATGTAAATTTTTATAGCGTTTGAGTAAAAAAAATGTTATATTAACTTTACAAACAGACAGAAGTATTTTGCACGAATAATTTAAGATGAATTAGTAATACTTTAAAGAAAAGAAAGTTTTCGGATAAACGAACAGTTATTTAAAAGAGATAACTAGAATATTTTGATGCTCCTAGTTGAATTTCTTACACTAGGACAATCCTCCTGCTACGTAGTAGAAATACTAGTGGCTCAAAAACTACTATAAGCAAGGGTTTAATAGCACATTAACAACTTTTAGAATAGCAGTGATAAAATTACTATTATAGTTGTCAACCTTCTTATAGAAACGTGATCAGTTACTACCAAACGTCGTAGAATGGAATATTATATATTAATCTATGAACAATAGCCAAGATTTTTGTTACAGAAAGTTTTGCCACATTGGCTTAATAACAAGTGTTTGTTTGTTTTCGTTTAGGTTGTATTTTATTTTAGCAATTCTCATACACGTTTACAAAGATTTTTCTCATTTTTTTCTAGTTTAATGTTATAAAATAGTAAAAGTACCTATGAACTAAACTGCTAGGAAGTTAAATGAAAGACAAAATAATACAATTTTTATATTTATTATCTTTAGTGCATCACCTATTCTTAAAATTCTTGAGTTTTTACTTAATATACTTATCTAGTTACGTCACGTATTATAAACATAACCTTATGTCTCTAATCCGAATGATATGTCCAGACCATTAATTTTCTTAAAAGAACTACTATGCATTATGGTTACATGAAAATACCGGAGATCTAAGTTCTTAATTTTTATATTAGTGAAGTCTAGGTACGTTGCCCGTGGAATCGTTTCGCCGCTAATTCCTGAAGACGGTGGCGAGTCGTGTAACACAAGTCGCCAGCACCTTCACACATTTTCTACCACCATGATACCTTTAAATTCCCGCCTTTTTGATAATACAAATAACTAATAAATATATATACCATAAATCTCATTTACATTTTCGTAATATGGATTAAGTGATGCTCGAGAGCATCTTCGAAAGCAAGCTAAGAATTAATGTTGCTCTACGCACAAGTCCCAGTTTAATATGAATAATACTTTTGGTAGAGGATATAGCTAATTGTCATGATTAGTTTACATTAGCCGTCGAGTCGGACGCTAGTAGGCGGGCGGGGCCAGCATGCCGCTGGCGTGGACGGATTGCTCGGTGGCGTCCGGCTCGGCGGTCGACGGCGCGCCCTCCCCCGCGTCGCGTCCCTCCTGTTTTAAATACGCCGAGGCGTCGTCGCCCACCATGCCCTCCTCGTTTTCATAAGGACCCTGCGTGGGCTCTTCCTTCTCCTGCTCTTGCTCGTGGCTTCGCGCGTCAGCCGCTCTTGAGTAGTGGGAATCTATTTGCGGCGACGACTTGTTGGGCGATCCCGATTTAAGGTGCGGTGAACGGAGGCCGTCAAGCGACGATGGCTGTAGTTTGTCGAAGAGAACGCTGATGTTGAAGTGTGTGGGGAGGTGCTCGGAGCGGGGCGGCGGCGGCGACGACGAGGTGAGCGGATGCGCCGTCGTTGTGGTCGTCAGAGACAATGGTTTTCTATAAGACACACGTGCAACAAACCCTCGTGTTAAAAATGAGTTTGCGAAATACCTACATTTTGTCCCAGATGAAGGACATAGTTAGGATATTGATTCCGGAATTATAAAATTTCTCAACATCAATACTCTGGTTAGATACCAAGCAAAGCCCCCTTCACCCACCCACCAAATATTAATCAATTTTGAAAATCATACAATTTTTTGCTTTAATAAAAAAATAACTAACACTCATATACGTTATTAATATGTATCATTATCTCTATGGGTGTAGGGTATCTTGTTTGGTGGTTGGGTTTATCACAGAGGCCCGATCCCGCTGCACGCGCGCTTAGCTGACACTAAATTCATCCGATACTAATACAAGTCTACAACTAAATTGTTAGAACACAAGCTACTGGGTGGTTTAATCAAATAACTAGAAACTACGGACCCATCTTAGTAGTTAATGTCGTCGTGTAGACATTTTCATAAGAAGCTGTGCGAAATGGATGTGTGCGGGGTGAAGAGAGCGCGCGGCTGGTGGGGAGTGGGCCTCCGGAGACGGCTGGCATCTCACCTGCCATTACCCCTGCGCGGAGGACACGGGGATCGAGCCGTAGTTGTAGTAGTAGCAGCGCGTCTGCTCGCAGATGAAGTCCTTAATCTCGCCGCAGTGCTGTGGCTCCCAGTGGAAGTCGGGCTGTTTCAGTGCCACGCAGCCGTTGGCCATCACATGCTCGGTCCTGGAATACCTATAATGTTTGAATATTGTTTTATGCATAAATTATAAGGAACGAGATCTATCGCAACATCGTTACTACAGCCGACGTAATGTCGTATTACTAAGATTTAAACATATATTTTCTTGTTTAAATCTTTTACTACATCATTTATAAAAATAGTTATTAATCTGCCAATGCTAAAATGACGTTGTTAGGAGTTTAGCGCGTGCATCTGTGGCATCATAAAAGTGTAAAAATATCTTTGAAAATGTGAGTGAATTAGATCGAAACACGTGTATCATCAGCCTTTCAAAGAATATAAAAAAAATTTTGTTGTTGTTTTATTTTCATCGGCTAAATTTAAAGAGTTTGATTAAATATCACAGATACGCGTGAAATACTCTTAATATATAGGTAAAATTGTCCATTATTTAAATTCGTTTTTTAATTCACTTACCCGTGCCTAGCGGTGCGTTGGGGTGCGGTGCTGCCTTGGGGTAAATCGACGGGGTCCATACTATCATCAGAGTGCTGATACGGTGTCACATTGCTAACGCGGCGCATGTAGTTGAAGGTCGCATTGAATGGCAGGCCAGTACTCATCCACAAGTACATATCTGTCCCTAAATTATTGCCTGACGTCCAAAAATCGTACTTATTATAGCCTGAAATAATAGAAATTAATGTTTCTTACATAGTTCGTTATTACGCATAAATCAAAGAGATTAATATTACAAACATCTCTTGTACAGTAGAGTAACATATTGGGAAAGATTTATATTTTAATAAAATAATTCGTAAGTAGTCCTACCTGCATTTAAGAGGTAAGTAGTTATAGAATCCGCTTTTTCTTTAGTTTCAAAAGATGCCAGTTGCAATCCTAAAGACCTGGAAAGAACGACAAGAAAATAACTGTGACAGTTATTTATTTTGCAAATAAACTTCTTTAGGGAAACATATTTTCATTTAGGAAATTTTCATAAATGTAACATTACAATATTATGAAAATTATTCAATAAATAAAATATGGTTATTTTAGAACGATATTGCTGCAAAAGCAGCGCAATAATCTAGTTGGTATTATACGAACATAATAATGAGCACACCAGGCATAGTAATGTGACAAGAAGCACTCGGAAACATGTCCCGGTGGATCTAAATATGCGATTTAGCTAAGTAACTGTTCTCGCTAATCGCATGCAGCTATAAGCCCTTGCGCAGGTTCCACTGCGGAGCCTGTTTATCGCAAAGCAATTTATTCGCTAAATGCGGGCTGCAACGGGCCGGGGCTGCATTCCAGAGGAGAGTAAAGAACTCTGTAAGATTAAAAATCCCGCCAGAGCCCAGCAATGATTAGCATCCGCTTGTACTTTCTACGTACTTTCTTACACATTGATATAAACTCTATATTTTAAGAAACATCAAACTTTAATGTTTGTTTTCTTTTATGATACATTTTGGAGGATCGAAGTGATTTAAACTACGTCTGTAGAGTTATATATAAAACTGCATTATTTTTACATTAACTTTTACGTTTACATTAACTGAAAATGGTCTATTCGCAGAATCTCAAATAGGTGAATTACGGCCTACCACATAAGAATAATATGCAAGCCAATAAATATTGAGAGTAGTTCATAGTGATAGATGAAATTAGTTAAAAGGAATAGTAAAAAATAACTCTATTTTTATACTTATAACCTATTTATAAGTAATACACATATCATAATGCAAGCTTCATTTTACTTCGTTTTTGCATACTAGGTGCAATCGCCATACGCTAACGTGAAACGTCACCGAACGTATTCACACTTTAGTCACGTAATTGAACTACTTGCGCCGAATTAAAACTTCTTGAAACATACACGCATTGAATAAAATATTGCGAAATAATTGCAGTTCCCATTAAAGTCATCGAGCCCACATCGACATTTTTTTACGCCGTAACTGTTTCGATGTTCCCACTTCGTAGGTAAATCCAGTTTTTAAGAAAACGCTTTTAATTCTTCGTAATGTGTTTTAAACAGACGTCGTCTCACTTTTATTTTTGATGTATTTACTAATTGTAACACATTTTGTCATTTGAAATTGATTCTATCTTTAAAATTCTTTTGAAAATGTGGTTCTATGAATCACTAAATTCGTCAAAAATCACGGTTTCATTATAGTTGTCTATGTATATAATATTTATATTTAATAAAATCTTGGAAAATGTTTATAGAAATTATTTTATTGCGAATTTTTGTGAACCCAATCATTCTATTGGAACATTCATTTCCGTTGTTATTCATCATACCCAACAAAAGGAAGAATACACTTTTGCTTGGATCATTTGTTCGTTATCCTGACTTCATCTTATTCTTAAATCAGTAATATCCCACGCGGTTTCAATAATAGGATGGACGCATTCACAAATCGTTATTGTTCCCAGACGGTGGTGTTCAACAATTGAAGCTGTAAATATATAGGTCGTAACGGAACCGTGATCGAAGGATATCGTGACTGGGCAAAGGCGATCGACCCCAATGATCTTTTTGACGAACACATGTTTAAGGCGTGAGATTACGAAGTTTTGTATTACACAAATGGCCATAGAACTAAACACGATACGTCATAACCCTTTCATTCTCGCATCGGAATGGCGATTATAAGAATAATAAAGCAAGTAATAATTTACGATTACTCACATACCATTCAATGGTGCACGTATTACTTAGCCCTCATACCGTGGACGCGTTCCGTGGGAACGGTGCGCCAATAAAACCGCCGAGCGGGCATTAAATAGTATGAATGGCTCGCGGAAGTGGCTCACCGAGGTGCCGATATTGTTCTAGAGTTTTCCCAGAACCACTAACGGTAATGTAAATGTCCCCCCCGCTTCCTGATCGCGACTCGCGAGCCGTAGCGGCCGACCACGGCAGCGTTGTTAACGCCTGATACCCCCGCACGCTTATGGCAACATTTGAACAGGATCATGTTAACGATATCACGGATAAGGACAGTGAGTCACGACGTAACTATTATATGAAAACGAAATGCAGCTCGCGAGCGGGACGATATGATCGGTTACATGAAACATTCGTCTTACTGTCTCTGATAAAAGGTGTCGAGTCCCCATATAAAAATGATTTATAAATAAGATTTTACCTGCAATACTGATACGCGAGGAAGTAGTTTAGCTCCGGGCTGTATGGGTTCATCCTGGAAATGAAATACTGGACGCCATCCAATTGTATCGTCGTTATCCTTTGAGCTGGAACAATATGAAAAAAATATTTTAATTTCCGGAATGATACATTTTCGTGATCATTAACCGCAAAGGAGATAAAAGTTGTGGCCGCAACCTGATTGATGTAATTTTTGTGTTCGAACCAAGAAATTACAGGCACATTATATTATTATCTAGCGATTTCTTTTTTTACATTCCAACATATAGTGACATCATTGCACTTAATGTAATATAAACGTAAGCACGTCTCGACGTACTCATCTTTAATAATAGATACTACAAAAAAGGCCATTCGTTAAATTTAAAAATTGTTAAATTTGCGGTTCCTTTTTGTGGTTATGTAATAACTGAAATACGTCTTATGTGATAAAAGGATAATAAAATAATTTTTGAAATATAATACTACTATTATCATATTACCACACATTGTAATTATAAATTAAAATTATGTTATAAAAAAGCAATATAGTTACAGCATTATCTACGATTTTAACAGAAAATGATAAATGTGTAGATTACTTGCAATATTAAGAAAATATCGCGAACTAAAATATTTCCTTTGACAGAAAATAAAAAGAAAATGCTAAAACTTCAACAACAGTAACGAATGAGAAATGACTATTTTTAATTAAATAATTTATCTCTTGTCGCATCATAAGTTCAAGTTAGCCCGAAGTTGCCCGTATAAAAATGCACTGGGAGCGTGTACTGCATACGACATAGCCCAGCGCCCTGCGGTCGGAGCCTCCAATATTACGTGCTTAATTAAATTCACTGTTCAGATCTTGTTGCGGTCAACCGCAGCCCACGTTATTCCATAATTGAATAATCCATTGAAAGTAATACCGACGTGAAACAGTCAATTTCTAATAACGCTGGTTTTATTATTTCTATACACCGGGAATGCGATATTGTCGAGCTGGTCTAGCTCTGCGGCCTAGTACTGGTTCCCCGAGGCCCCAAGGTCATTACACTTAGACTAGGGACATTGTCACCTGTATGAAGTTGAAGAAACATCGGGACTTGATATTATTGATATATAAAAAACGAACAGGAATTATTAACTACATCAAATTATAGCTTTAACACTTGACTTACTATGAAATGCATCTATAAATTATTTGTTTGTTTAAAACGAAAAACATTGAGTCACTTTTTACATGCTTCTTCGTTGACCTTTTTTGGGAACGCAATAAAAACTTTGAAAGAATTACAATCTTTGTGCTGGTTTTAAAAATAAAAGAACTTATCGCAGAGAAGCACACTGAATGTCGTCGATTCATAGCTCTATTATAAAAGTGCAATGAAATGAACAATTTTCTACGCTTCTACGCGGGGTATACGAACTCAAACTCTGTTAATAACAATGACGAAGTCAATTATTAAAATGTAATAATACCCATCCTGTGCCGTCTACCCAACGCTTGTAAATTAACAGTATCTGTACGATCCAAGTATTATATTAATTAGTATTTGGTAATCGATAATAGATCTTTAGAATTACTTCTCTTATATACTAATGATAATAAAATTTGAATAAAACAAAAACATTTCGTAATGAAACTTCTCTTAAATATGATCAATTTAGTATATACAAGATTATATAAATGAACACGATGATATGCTTTCATTCCTTAATTTTATCGCCTTGTAAGAATTGAGAATTTTGAAGGGTCACAGAACAAGCGATAACATTAATATTTTGTAAATCCACAATTGTTTTTTCGATTATTGGTTGAAGCATCAAGAAATAAATAAAATCACAATGACCAACTATTGTATTTCACACATATTACATTATCCAATCGCACGTCGTCTCGTACACTGGATGATGTACATGTCCATAAACTTACGTTTGCAACAACGGCCCGTCAATCTTATTCAGCTGAATAAATATGAAATTACTGTGCTCTATGAACATAAAGGAGAATCGTTAGAGACGTTAAGAAAGTGCTGGGCTGTGGGAAGGGGGGAGTGCCTGAGACGTCGGGTCACATACATTGCGCACGCGCGTCGAATACTAATGCGACGTCCCACCGACCACGTACGAGCGTACGATCTACATCAATTGAGGACACCCGTACATTTGGACGAATATTGAATTAGTTAAATTTATTAAACGCTAATTATCGACGAAGTTCGGTAACCAAACTGTGTTACATTATTGATAATTATATGAATAAAACGAAATGTCCGTCGAAGAAATCCACAAAATATGTAACATGAATATATTGTATATCACTGTGATACGTAAGGCAAAGCGTAAGTGCAGTGAACGCCAATGGCAGGCGCCTCGGGGATATCCGGTTGGCTCATCACCGGACGTGGCAGCCTATGCTAACGGACCGTTGACCAAAACCCACGAGGCCTTTCTGGCACGAGGCTTGATATTAAACGTACTGACTGTAAATTCATGCGTGAATGTTAAAAATACAGTCAAGATTTAGAATTAGGATCGCCTCTTCAAGTATCATGTAACAAGATTATTACTTGTTATACACTTTTTTTGTTAAAAAAATATATATTTTAAATTTATACCAGTTTCTAGTTAGCAAACTTTCATAATGAAAGTTTCTACATTTCATCCAGTAAATATCACCAATGTCATCAGATACCCCCTTCTACGAAGCATTGCAATAAGCATCAGCATGATTATTGCGGAGTCTGAATGTATTAACTATGGAAAATAGTGCCCGGTACTAAGAGTCCTATTTTTAGAGACGCCCGCGCACGTATTAGACCGGTTGTGGTCGCCAGCTTCTGCACAATCCACTTAATGTCTCATTTCAACCCCACAGAGTGTTCTAGAGGAACTTGACCGGGTGTAGTACGACGGATAACTTTTAACTGTTATTATACGATGCAAATGCAACGTAACATAATTGTAGACTAGAGCAAGGTAACGAAGTTCTTTTGACAATTATCACATTCGAACCATTGATGCGTGACAACGTTTTTTAAACACGAAATGATGGTGATTATATAATATTCAAAGTCAATCACACGTTATATCCAGTCAGTAAATTGATTAATTTTCTTCTTAGACGTTCGTTTGTTCATAACCGTACTGCTAAGAAAATCGTAGGTGTTTGCAATACCACGTAGAAAGTTTTAAATACCTTATTTACGGTATAGTAGCTTAAAACATACTCTTGGTAAACTATGTTATTAATGCCGTAATCTACATACGGTACATTTATACCACTAAGAGAATGAGTAATAAAATTTCAATATTTACCAATGTTAATAATATTCCGAAATATGATGTCATTAACAAATAATAATGATTATATCCAAATTACTTTTGTAAAATTGTCATAATACTTAGCGTAGTCTCATTAATATTCCCCTGCAAACTTGTCATGACGGAATTTCAAGTGGCAAGTAACAACGGCCACTTCCTCCCATTCACAAAGGGTTGTTATTCATTTCTAGATATAAATTCTGATAAGTTTTCCTAGATGTTTTAATTTATACGCTGTTCGCGTAGGCCTAAGCTTTCGTATTTCCTGATGCTTACTACATGGAAAATTTATTCAAGACAAGAAGGTTTTATAATGATATCACAATTCGTGTGATCGTATTACTAGAACCAATACAGCAAGTACAGAGTTTTAAATAACTGATTTAAATAAGTTCTTCATTTTTATCTGCCAATTGAATTTGTTAACATTTGGAAAGTAGTGATAAGATTTTTATATGTATAATGTCGTGGAATTTAATCAAAGATGTTATCAAAGAAACCATTAAATCACCTTAAACACTCTACAGACCTATTTAAAGTATTGGTATTGGATTTGATGTATAAGTTTTTCACCTCTGAAATACTACAAACGTCAAAATGATTGAACATTCCAATGAGGGCAAATTATACCGGTTATATCCAAATTTTAAACGAAGTAAAAACAAATTGAAAATATTTAATTACGTGTTGGATTAATTTTATCGTATTCTGATCATCAACTTTTCGATAGAAAAGGTTTACAAATGCTTTTCAATAACAATGGTTAAAAAGACGTGAGTGGAGTTGCGTTGGCGCCATGTCGGGACGAGCGCATAGCTGGAGTGCGTCGTGGTGCATCGCATTACATAACGCAAACCAGTCCTGACTATATCAGTCGCTACATGCTCTCTTCTCGAATGTACGTTACCTTACATTAATAATCACTAAGGTAAATATCATCTCACAGTATACCGATAATATCACTCAAGCCAAAGAAAAAAATCACTATCCTTTAATATTTCATATAAAAACTTTTAAGACCCAATACTAAGCTTTAAGATTAGTGATTTATTTTATACGTAAATATATGTGTTCGACAGATTAATTCAATTAATCGTTACAATACCAATTTACCATTATTTAAAAATCGTTTCTTTTTAATTTTAAAATTATTCTGACAGTTAATGGCCGGTATGATTCAAATAAAATTTTGCGGCTGAAGCAAAAAACAAACAATTCGAACATAAATCGAACGTCGATAACGAGCGTACGTGGGAACAGCGGTTGGCCGGCCATTCGCGGTCGGCACTTCGCAAAAAAGGGATCGAAAAGAGACAAGCCCAAGGACGTCGCGTTTTTCCCCCTCCCCACCCTCTCTCCACGGAATGCACCACCAGACTATTTTTAGTAATCGAACCTGAAGCAGGGCTCGGTCTTGCTCACCGGGCCAAACAAACGTCCGTGGCCGCTCACAATCCTATTAAAATTTCAAGTTACCCGCGAGCGTGAGTGAGGTTGCCTTCTTTTTCTGATCACGTGCGTATGATTTAATAAAAAAAAATATGAAAAAAAAGCACGTTTGCGATTTTCTTACTTATATAAGGATATAGAGCCCAAAGAATTTTCAATATCATTACTCACGTAACCCTACTAGTTTAATATAATATATGTATAAGATACACTGCCGGCCAAAAGTTTGAGACCACCTTGAAAAAATTACAATATTGAATAAAACTCCAAAAGTTAGTGCT
>DWQX01005273.1:0-13313 GCA_018245475.1 Pharmacophagus antenor
AATTCTTATGTGAAAAGATCGGACTGATCTATCGTAATAAAAATTGCTTCATATTTAAATTTTTATAAAGGGATTTAAACCGTTTCGGACGACAACCTTGGTGTTATATGTGTGTGTAATCCTGGATAATAAAAATATTTCCATAGTTTATCTATCTATACATGTCTGAGACTTCCATAAAGATAAGATAATTGATTATGTTCTTACAGAAGTTCGCCCCCCGCTCGCCGCTCGTTTCGCCGCACGAAACACCGTGGCGACGAAGATACGCCTCTCGTCCGCAAAGGGATTAAATATTCCCCATTTTGTAATCCGTTACAAGAATATGGTACAGCATGTCGACTTTTATAACCAGTTAAATGCGTTCGACGTGTGAAATATGTCCATATAAATTTGTACTACAATACAGTTGACGTGTATATTCACAGTTTCAAAAAAAATACCATCGACGTGCACGTAGAAATAGTACATATTTCGTAAAATTAATAACAGAATTTTTTTATACTGCAATTAGGGTGTAAACTTGTCATTGCTCTCTTTTAATTTATATTCATAGTCTGTGATATTTTAAAAATAAATTTCACCGTTAATAGTACAATATTTATACGAACTGTATGAAAATAATAATTACTAAATTGTAACATTTAAATAAAATAATATTCATAATATATAACAAGTTCGATTCTCCACAAGATAATTAAATTTAATGTCTACCGTTAATTAGAATATTTATAAAATTGAAGAGGAAAAATAGATTTAATACTAGTATGATAATGTCTTCAGGGTCGAGTAAGTACAATTTAAAACTGTTTAATGGCGCTAAAAATTCCTTGCTCTCTCTCCGTCTTGTGCAAAGGGAAATTTTGTAAAATATGGTAATGCTGTTAGTGAAGAACGACTGCCTTCGCATTCGGAAATCCTTCCATTAAATAAACCGCAAACAGTAACCAAACGAATAAATTCCCCTGTAAGAACGACTTAGGGCAAAAGTTATATATTTTCGTAAATATTTCTCGACTGCCTTCATGGAGTATAGGATTTCTTGCCTTGTATCGCGCAAACATTTTTTTCCCGGGTTCGACTGTCAGGTCACAGGAGTAGTAGAGTCTGGATGGTGGAAAAGTTTGTCAAATCCCGTTTTGCTAGCCACCACTCTCAATATCAATCTGCAGCCATAACAGTACGTGAGAGTCATATGTATTCTGGTCAAACACGCTTCACCTCGTACAGCCCTAACTGGACATCGAGGTCAAGTGTTAGCTCATAACCGATAAAAAAAGTGTAATTTACAATATCGTGCTGCCCCCGTGATACATTCATGGGTTGCTTTGTAACACGGTCGTGCTTCATTTGATTGTTACATAACATGCGAAATTGAGACCCAATTCCGATTAAAAAAATCACTTCATACATCAACTCCCTTCAAAGAAGACACTATATTACAAAATGGTTCTATTATTATTTTAATAATGACAAATAATACTTTAAAACAAATATAACGTTCATTCGATATTCCAAATAGATATTTTTTTTATAACAATAATTGAACACTAGTGGTAGTCATTGAAATATGTTGCCATAAACTAATTTGTACACCGCTACGAAATTAAAAACCCTTTCGGCATGAGTTTGGTATTGGTCGTAACCTAAATTTATGTGCTATAAACTTCAGGCATGTGACATAAAATTTGACGAAACCTTTATGGTCCATTACAATATTAAAATGATAAATGTTGTGTATGTTGAATTCAATTAAGGTTGTGTATATATAACTAAAACATATTTTATAATCCATTAGACTAAGTAATTCTCCGATGTTAGTCTAAAATATTATACATTGGTCTTTTACATAGCTTAATTAGTTGTTTATAAGCTGTCAGTGTATTGATTTTTTGTGCTATTATGTTTGTCAAAGCTAACCCAAAATATATTACACTAAACCAAACACTGGGCTTCATAAGAAGAATCAAAGTCACCCAAATGGCAATGGAGATAGCTATGCTCGGAGTTTCCTTACGCGATCGAATCAGAAATGAGGAGATTCGCTGGAAGACCAAGGTTACCGACATAGCTCTCAGAATAGCCAGACTGAAGTGGCAGTGGGAGGGGCACATTGCTCACAGAACAGAGGGCCGTTGGGGCCGAAAAGTTCTTGAACGGCGACCGCGTGCTGGTAAACGCAGAGTAGGCAGACCTCCTACAAGATGGACTGACGACTTGAACAAAGTCGCTGGGACAGACTGGATGAGAAAAGCGCAGAGCCTTTCGTCGTGGCGATCCTTGGGGGAGGCCTTTGCCCTGCAGTGGACGTGTCTTGGCTGATATGGAAACCAAACACTTTGTAAAACAAGGATTTGTATGTCTCTTGTCTGCAATCAGATTAGTCTATAGTGAATGAAATTTTAAATAAATGAATATAGAATAAAATTAACCTGCTTTTAATCGACACAAAAAAGGATTACACCATTAATTTAATAGCTAATCTTAAAAAAATGTGTATAAATTAATTGTGTTAATTATGTTTTACAAAAGCAATAAAAAAATTAATGACTTTTATTTACAAATGAAAAACATTTGTTTTTAAATATGTTTTCTTAAGAATTTTAAACTAAATAAAAATAGGAATGTATTGTATTAGTAAA
Source organism: Pharmacophagus antenor (assembly GCA_018245475.1). Classification (NCBI taxonomy): domain Eukaryota; kingdom Metazoa; phylum Arthropoda; class Insecta; order Lepidoptera; family Papilionidae; genus Pharmacophagus; species Pharmacophagus antenor. The sequence continues at coordinate 2,643 of DWQX01005273.1, forward strand.
AAAAAATAACCTAATTATAGCCGTAACGGTAGTAATTTTGTTCGTTTTGAAAATGCTTCAATGGACATAATGAAAGCCTTCATAATCTTTTGTAAAAAAATATAAAAGTTATTTTGGGATAGAAACATGCAGGGTAATAAGCTTTCTTTGTATAAAACAAGCAGTCTGTGTGATTATTTGTGCATGTTTGTAATAAAATTGTAAATAAAAAAAGGGAAGTAATCAGCCATACAGGCGTTGTCCGGCAAGTGTGTTTTTTTTATTAAATGAATGGTTATTACGTTTCATACATGGCCAGGATCCAATTCCGGCAGCACTTCCACCTCTTTGGTTCTACTGTGCTTACCCCTTCTCCTACCAGCGTTTCATAAGAGACTTGATATCACTATCCGCGCGTATAGCAAAAATGAACTTGCTTTTTTTTAGCGTAATTAAAGGTTTATATATAGTTTGTTACAAATTTGAATCTCTTTATACAATTCACTCTTAGGGGTCGAATTAAAAAAAACCCCTTTTCTTAATGTAATACGCAGATCGAATTCTCCTAACTTTCATGTCTCTATGTACATCAGTTTAGATCGTTCCTTGATATTACAGGTCAATCAGTCGTGAATGGATGTTATTTTCATGTAATTTTCCTTGTATTCCTTTTTTATATAAATATAGTTACCGGGCTTTTAGTCCGCAGTTAGTTTTTAATCACTAGTCAACTAAATGTATAATATATAATAAGCCGCCGATCAGACATCAACTAGCCACCGAGGAGCCCTGATTTAACACCGGCTGATTTTTTCCTATGGGGCTAAAAAGTAAAGTTAATAATCCATTGCCAACCAACGTGAATGTTTTGAAGCAAAGATTCACTGAAGAAATCAACTCTATTCTAAAAGCGGTGTTTCAGCGAGTGATTGAAAATTTTAGCTCCAGGCTAAATGAGTGTTAAGAAGCGAATGGTGCGCATTTGCAAACGGTTGTTTTTCGTAAATAAACTTCAAGAACTGCTCTTTAATTTACCAATAAATATAACGAGTTTTAATTGATATTGTTGTTTTTTATTTAACATCTAAAAAAGGAAAAACATTCTGAAACACCCTTTACTATTAGCACTTGGTTCAATTAAAGAGTCTGTTTGATAGATTAGATCTTTTCAATATATTAATATTATTTATAATTACTTGGTATTAAAGTTTTATTGTTAAATTTTCTGAATATATAAATGTATGGTAGTTGTATAAGAAAAGTTTGTACGGAACGTTTTATGTAGTAGTTGCCCTCGCGGGACTCGAGTGCAAAATCGTGTTCCGGAAAATAAAGCAAAATAAATCAAGCGCTAAGGAAATTGCCAGCCGATTGAATTTGTTTCTTTTCCCCCCGCTCTCTTTCTCGCCCGGTTTATGTTAACGTTTCAAACTCAAATTCGCAAACGAACCAATTAACTGTTCACCAGTTTCTAGTTGTTACGAAACTAGTCGTTTCAACTGCGCTACAGTTTTTGAACGATGAATTAGCACTACGCCATAATCTTTTACTTCATTCTCTATATTATTCGCTTCATATTATTTACACTGTTATTGATAACGAAAGAGTGTGGAGGAATGTTTTGAGAGAACGATATATTTATATGTCATAAGTAAAATAACTTTATAGTACTTTTATATTTTTTGATCCTTGTGGATAAAATCTATGTTTTGATCTTTGTTGATAAATATTATTAATTTATCATAAAATCTATGTAAAAAAAAATGTATAAGATCGTTCGTATAACACTAGACTATGATGTTAAGTGGCAATTAGGCCAAAGATGGTGAAGCGTGCTCGCCCGGAATATTCTTGCTCTCGAATGTGTGACTACCGGAACGTAGCGGTAGATTGACAATCGTGAATGGAGTAGTTAATTAATTAGGTTCGTTACAGGGTAGTCGAAATTTAATTTGGCACGAGGAACAACTTCGTTCAGGAGCAAGTGTACACGTCTGTACATAAATCTCGAATGACACGATTTACGACCAAATTACTCCCAGCTTAGTAAAACAAACGGCGTACCACACACACATCAATCGTACGAACGAATGAGCGAGCGTAACCAATTGCCGTTTAAATGACGTCATTTCTACGCCATTTTATCAAAATAAAATCTTCACGTATTTCAAAACAACAACAGAGAACAAAAAGAAATAGATACTGTTTTTTTTTTAATAAATTTATTTTTATTTATTAAATTTTTACTTTGATAAGATCGGTGGAATTGTCTTTTTTGCACTGTAAATCAAACTAAATGAAAAATTTCGTTACGTCAAAATAAACACAGGTCATACTAAGGCAATAAATTTCTTACCGTACTCGTAAATGTTTCGTGGATAGGAAATGTTTCATATAGTTGGTATAAAAATTAAATGTATAATTCTGTAATTTCAATACTTCTATTTTGTGTCATAAATTTAAAAAATCAAGCACGAAAACAATTTTATCTTCGCAAATAACACCACAGTATATCAAACGGGATTACACTCAACTACCTCTTAACCTTCAATGGGGCATTTTAAAACTTTCTTACAGTATATTATAGTCGAACAAAATATTATTTATCTTCACTTCTCGTTTAAACTTTTAATTAAACATTCGAAATAGTTTTAATTACAACATTTTTAGGTAATTAATTAGAAAAGGCCTTTTAAAACATTGATTTTTGTTTCATGAAGCTAACTTTTTTTTAATTAATTACAGTACACTAGTATTTGCATATATTTAATCTGTGTAATCCATAATTAATCTTCCGAACAGGCATTGGTTGATATTTTGACGCATGCGCAATGAGAATATCTTCTGCTCTTGATTAGAATAGTAAAATTGTATATAATAATTACATTTAATATCTAATAGATTTTTTAATTTCATTATTATATAATATAAATAGTTTTTGCTAAATTTTGGGCTTGATCAATAACGATTTTACGTATACATACGTATATAGTGAGTGACGCAAGTTAAAATTATTTTGTGTGTACTTTATTAGAAAATACTTGTTGTTTATTTTACTATCATATATTATTAAACTTGATTAAAGTGATTTATGAATTTTATATAAAAGGATTAGACCTTTCAATATTCATTTGAATTTACTAAATTGATGATTGTTCGTTTGACATAATTTTTTTCGTGTAATTAATTAGATCTGGGATGGATTGAAAAAATTGGTATTGCATAATTCTAAATTACGACGTAATAAAAACTTTTGTAATCAAGTTACATCAATATCATACCGCGGGATTATAACATATTTCATTATTTAATACTTTTCGTTGAAGTGTTAATAAAGTAGAGGTAAAATAATGTGGAATTTATTAACTACCTGTCAACCTTCAGATTCTCGGCTTGGTAATTTTCTTTATAAAATATTAAAATTAATCCCTTTTTGATATCTGTACCAATTTTCGAGTCTACCGACTAAGAGAATGAAGTTTTTCTTTGAAGTGTGAACCCCCCCTTCCTCCAATTTCCATCTTCATGAGTGGAATTTCAAAAAGTGTCTTCTTAGTGGATACTTACTCGTGGTAAAGAACACACCCTTTAAATTTCGCGTCTCTTGTACGAGTTTTGGCCATGCATAGGTATCGTATAAATCTATTTCTTTCTTTATATAAGTCTGTCAGTCAGTGAATCAGTGAGGACTAAATTCTTTGAGTGAAGATATTTATGTAAATAAACGAACAATCTTCTGTACTACTGTATGATATATGAATAAACATATTTGAATACACTGAACTCAAACATGACACATATTTACAAAGTTTCGTAAAACTATTAACGAATTATTAGAAAGAACTAGATATTAAAAGAATTAATATTTGACTATTTGCCGAAAGTTAATTTTTATTTGGGTAAAGTTAAACAATGGCTGTCGTACGTCTTCGAATACTTAATAAAACGAACCATCAATGGGATTTATGTCAAAAAGTTATATAACATTCGTTTTTTTTACCTCCTGTATTATATACGTTCAACCGTCACGTTGTAGATTTATTGTATTCGAATAGTATTGGAATGAAAATGTCGGTTATATACTAGATAAATGTCAATGCTAAATCTGTATATATTAGTAAGTGTAAATTTATATGCAGATCATCATCATCTGTTAGACGGATCTCTGTAGCGAGCTGTGCAGCCACCATTCAGCGGCTTCCCGCCACCTTCCTGCCAAATTCCCGAGATCATCCGTCTACCTCGTGGACCTGCTTACATTGCCTAACATAAAACTTATTCTCATGGTTCCTCTTGTCGCCGAAGTTTGGCGATCATTTATCCTATCTTAACCTTTGAGGCCGCAGCAGGATAGAAGGATCGTGTGTTGAGGCGAAACGATTTGCTTAATTTTTTTTTGCTTAATAGAAATATTTATTTTTCTATATTTGAAAAAGATATCTTCTCAGATGATGAAGTTGGAATAGCGACTACCAAATTACTCGCTCCATTGGGATTGGGTCCTAGTCGATAACGGCACCCACCTTTGAGGTCTGCAAGCATTGAAGTTACTTTTAACCTAAAAGTTAAACAATTTTCAAGACTACATTCCTCATTGGTAAAATACTACGATCCGTGAAAACGACACATTTTTCAACAATTTTGAACAGCTTATGTAAAGGATATTACAATAAATTACACGATTTAATTTTTATTGTAGTCAATTACAAACGTTGGGTCGTTTTTTTTAAGGTAAAAGACTCCTCAATCTATTGCTGTTTTTTTTATTAGTGACAACTATTAATTTATTTTTATTAGTTATACGATATCATCTGCTTTGCTGCCTTTCATATATTATTATTACTTCTTTATTTAAAAAAAATACTGTAGTATCATTGACACTCGCAATAAGGTTATTGAACTCTTGTGGCGAATTTGTACCAATGCAATACACACCACGATATGCATTGGCGATGATTGAGGTTCATTGAATGAATAAATGAATAAATTTCTTAACATTAGATTTACCGACTCGTCATTTTGACGGAACAACCCTAGATAAAAAGTTCCGTACACTAATACGCGTTTGACTTTTTATATTTTTTTCGTACCACCTCTGTCAATATTGTTTTATACAATTTATTGGAAAAGAGGAAAAATAAGAATACAATAAAGCACAAATTTACTAGAGACTCGGAGAGAAAACCATAAAAATGTGTCGGTAAATGTAGTGTTAACGGTCGACGGAGCTTCGCATAACATTTATGTATTTCGACAAATCGCTCCTATAGTCTACGCTTGTTCCTTATATTTCTTTTTCTTTTTAAATAAACCGAATTAATGTCTATACATACAGGAACGATAATCAGCTAAGGCGCGATGCGATGTGATTATGTAATCATGCCCCCACTCCCATATTAACGCCCGTTCTATGTTCAAGTCACTTAACCTGACAATAATTTGAAATGAGAAAAAAAAACAATATTTAATTTCTTTATTAATATTTGGCAGCACCCGTTCCAATGTGCGCCAGTAATAAATCTGCCCTCGCTTTTATTATTATAGTAAGTCGCAAAATTTTAAATGCTGTATTTTGTCTTTTATTTTGAAAATTTTGAATTGTTATATTCTTATTAGTTTATTTTATTTTGAGCTAATCGTGTCTTTATAAATATTTATAGAGGCGATAAGCGTGTGGCGTGCGGGTCTTGATTTTTTATATGTAAATAGGGGCAAAAACTAAAATCTTCAAAATTTTTCAAATATAGCTCTCTGGTTCCAAGATAGCTACCTATAGCTAAGCAGGACCTGTATCATGAGTTATCAGAGATCGATATACATACATAAATATATTGAAATAAATACTTAAATATATATTAGCAAGCAGACTTAACAAACACGAATGTTTAGCAAATGAACGTTTGCCCTGAGCGGGTATCGATCTGATGTAAGAGGCAGGATTACACCATTACACCAAAGGGTCAGTCGGCTATGAATAATGTGGTAATGATTGCTTAGTTCAACTTCCATTCCATTATGTAACGCTCAAATTTTATTTTACAAGTTAAAAGGGCTGGTAAAAGTGTGACTGGTAAAAGGCATATTGACGCTTCACGGACTAAGCCGGTCGATTAGCGATGAAACAGCTATGTACGAGTGGTATTTTAGAGTAGACCCGACATAATGGTCGTTGCATATTTAGCGCATCAAAGTGGCGCTTGGTGTCGGTTAGGATAGCAAAACTCTCTTTAATTGCCTCTGTGGTGCAGTAATTTACCGCGTGCTATGTAACGCGGGGGTCGCGGGTTCGATTCACGGAACACAGGTGAAGTCTGAATGATGGTAGCGTTTGAAGTACCCGCCTGGCTTGTTACCACGTTTCATCATTATTGTCTAATTGTCACTTAACATCAGGAGAATTTGAGGTCAAGTGTTAGTCTATAACCGAAAAAAAAATGGCTTGACAGCTATCCATTTACGAACTTAATGCCACTTAACATTTGAATCATTGAAGTAAAAAATTATTTTCTAATTATCTCTTTATTTAATCGCAAATATTATGACTAAAATACAATATGCACACGGTGTGCCCCTGCACGTAGCATTCTCAAGAGATGTTACTGGTTGGACCGCCTGACATCGAGTTTCGTAATTAAATTTAGTATTATTGCTTCTCACAGTTCCTCAAAGTAACGCTCGAATTAATTAAATTGTATTGAATTTCAAATGCATGTAACATTTGAATTTCAGGTCTAGTGTCTCATCATCACCTCTTTCATGTTTTACTCGATAATAAAACACCATTAAGACAGACATGGTAAAAAAATGCTCTGTTCCATTCGGCTACGCACTCCGATTACAGGAGTAGTCGAGGAGGAATCGGGATGGTGGTAGGGCTTGACAAACCAGCTTTGCTAGTTACCAACTACAATCGGCCGCCATAAACAGCATTGCTTATTTTCGGCAGCCGTACATGTGAGAGTCAGATGTATTCTGGGCGAACACGCTTCACCGTCTACGGCCTCATTATCTCCTAACATCACGTGAAATCGAGGTCATGTGTTAGCGGATAATCGATAAAAAAATACAAAAAGTATAGGGCTTCAAAGGGTTAACATGATATAACACGCGTTAAAAGCTATCAAATTATAAACTCTCCGACAAAGGAAAATAAATTAAAGTTAACAAAGTTCAAAGCTTACAAAGCACCATTTAATTGCGTGCTCATGTGCTTGATACAGAAATTACGCGGGAATGTAAGCTGATAAATTAATCAGATTGTATCAGTAGTTAGTTGGCAGTATTTCGATGAAAATGTTAATTAAGACAGAAGCGAATAGATGATCATTATTATTAATTTAGTTTCCTGTAATATATGAAAAAAATATTATAAATTTATAGTTATATTTAATCACCTTCATGGTTGGTGACTTCAAAAATATGCTAAATGTTATCTTTTATTTATTCATATAAGAACTTTATGTAACCTAGTTCAATAAACGTAAAGATTTAACTATTCACAGTCCGGGGGTGTCCTCTACCTCCAGGCAGACAGGGGTACCCCCTTAGTTAATAGTTTTGTAAGAATATAGTTATCATATCTTTATTGTCATCTTTAAGATGTATAGATAAACTATTGGAATATAATTGTTTACCATAGTCATTTATAGTTTAAGGCAATTTTATTTAACGTGTTTATAATTCAACACAAAAGTCGTTTTCCGCATAGGTTTGAACGACATTAGTTTATTGACTGTCAAAATACCGGGGAAGTACCGAAATGCTTATCTATGTTCAGTGTCTTACGTTATAGCCTTGCATTCTGAGACGTAAAATGTTTTTAGTCTATATAATATAAGTTACTGTACATAAAGTATTAAGTCGTTACATTGTCATCCTTCAAGTGGAAGTGAATGACAGGATTCAATGAAATTTTACATGAAGCTTCAACGTCGCCCCAAATAACTTCGGCGAGTCATCGTAGCGGAGGGTATGAGGCGGGCGCTGTGATGGGTCAGACAGATTAATGAGGGTAGGTCGGTAATTCGTCACGCTCGGGGGCTCATTCTATCAACCCAAGATTCACATTCAATAATGTTAACACTTGGCCAGAGTGCATTGAAGATTTTTCCCTTTGCGGACTTGTGCGGCATACATAGGAGATTCTTTTCAGTTCTCCATTCACTAATTGATAATTTAATTTACTTTTAATGTGGATTAAAGTTGTATGTAATTTTAAATTTAAAGTTATTCTTTAAGAAAATACAAGATCGAAACATTCTCGAAGGAAACTTTAGTGAGGGCCGTATAGGCCCCACGTGGCACGGAATGTGTTAATAACGCTGTCATAAATATTTTATATGCATTTGAGTCTTATTAGTGTTTGCCTACGTGTTGCAGTGGTTTACCTCTCGGTCCCGGGTTGAGTAGCGGAGCCTGGACGGTTGTAGAATTTTCTTTAACCTGTCTGATTAGTTATCACACTCAACGTTAACCTGCAAGCATAACAGCCATTCTATCCGATGGTCACACGTATGGTAGCCAAAGTATTCTCAGCGAGCCGGTTTCCCTGTCTGATCTGTGTGATACGTAAAATGATGTGAAATTAATAAACTTAAAAATCTTAGTTAATAGGTCGCGTTTTAACGGGAAACCATTATTAAAAAATAACAATTTCCGATCTAAGTTCTGGTTTTAGAGTTTTTAAAGTTGAGTAACAAATTAAACCAATGTTAAGGAAATGAGAGTACCGATTACACACGCTCGAAATTATGACCGTCCCTGCGATAGTCCGAGATAAGGTTACAAGCTATGACATTATTCGATGCAAGCGAAATGAGCAATAAAAATGTTATTTTCATAATTATTATTTCTATAATTGATTTAATAACTTACATATAGATTATGAATTCCGATAAATAATTCCTAGTTCACGAGACAACACGTCACTGATTGTAAATATAATGTTTGTGTTCAATAAAGAAATTTTTAGTTTTTTTTTTTTAATTATAAGTAGTCATAGAATAATATTCGACGAGTCATTCTTACCAAGACTTACGTGAAATAAAATTGAATCGGAGTATGACATCGCAGATAATAACGAAAACAATCATAAAACTTATTGTGATGATTTATTATTAATATAATAATCGATCCAGCATACAAAATGTGTATAAAAGTTATTTATGCTTAATGTATTTTGTTAAGAAATACAAAACTTGGACACAAAAATTCTCATAACTTTGTGCTTTCACTATTAACATATCAATATTGAACGATACATTAGCCATATATATTTATAGAACGGGAAGAACCGGACTGGTTTTGTAGAAGCAGTCGACAGATTCCAAAGCTGTATCGTATTTCGTGTTCTTCTTAATATTACACTTGACGCGAACTTTGTGCGCCTCTTCCTTCAGATCGTGGCCATCGAAAAGTGTGATGAAGTTTTCATTCAGAAGTCCATCTTCATCCACATTATTGATTTTACGCCCGAAGCAGTATACAAATTTTTTCGTATCCTCATCAGGTTTTACTTGAATGTTGAAGAAATCATCGGAGATCTGCTGGCTAACTCCCGTTTCTTTAACACATTCCGCCGCTGACTTCACCGCTATTTGGTTTATGGGACTAGGCACCTGTATGAGTTGTCTCTGAAAAGGATTTCGTTTTTAACATTGAAATTATTTAGTTTTGTGTAAGCTTAAAATAATTATCAACTTAATTATTAAAATTTCGTTTACATTATTTGAAACAGCCACTTAAGCAAAAAGAATCACTTATATATTTCATATATATATTCAATATTTTTAAAAAAGATATAATTTTTAAAAGTGTTTAGTTGATTTTTAAATTTTGCAAGTGACAGCGATAGGTAGACAGATGATTGTGAATTAATTTAAATGTCAAGTTAACATAACGAAAAAAACCTCACCCCGTCGATTTGGCCATACACCGCGCAAAACAAACAAAGTGCTACCAAAAACCCGAACTTCCACATTATAACTGAATATGTTTCTATTTCTAGCAATTGCAAAAGTCTGCGAAATGAAGAAATACCTGAACTACCGATATTTATATCAAGAAATGTGTACTCGTGCAGTAAACTTTGAAATATTAAGTATATTTAATATTGTACTTTAAATTGTTGTTGTTAACTATTAAATATTTACATAATCTAACTTGAATTGTAAATATCAATTAACAAAAAAAAATTATGACTTATTTATACGACCTTTGCTTATTAAAATGAAACTAGCTGCGGCAGCCGGCTTGAGTTGATGTTAGATTTTGTCGTAATTGGAATACAGGGATAAACTTTATAAAATAAGAGATACAGATTTGTTATTAAAATATGTATATAACTATTGTTTCTTTTTATAACATGTGTTCACAAATAATGTTAATTTTGTTATCCAGGGTAAATTTGTTTAATTTTTTCGAATTTCGTTTCCGAGGGCAAACTATTTATGAGTATACTTTAACGCGAGAAAAGCAGGAGTCTTTGAGGTGGATGCCGTAATATTTTTTTGTTTAGTTATATTTACTACATATAAACGAACGTATGATTTCGAGAATTATAATAAAAAAATTCATTAAATTTATTATGACAATTTATTGTTTCCATAATAGATTCGTTTCATAATAATTGCAAATCAAATAATTTTTTAGACATTTTATATTTATGGAACAGAAATACAAAACAATTGAATC
>DWQX01005274.1:0-13312 GCA_018245475.1 Pharmacophagus antenor
CTAGATTGTATAAAACTAAAAACGTAAACTGGTCGCAATTTGATAACAAACTGAGTCAGCTTAATAATAGGAAAAACATAAATCTAGTAGAGATTAGGAAAATAGAAGAGAAGGATAAATTAGAAGAAATTGTTAAAGAATATGTGGAAAATATTAGTATGGCTTGCAAAGAAACTATGCCTACTATAAAAAAGAAGGAGAAACTTACCTTACCGTGGTGGTCCCGGGAACTCGCGGAGAAGAAGCGTGAAGTCTCGAGAAGGATGCGCCGCATAAGGTGTGCAGCTGCCCCCCGAAGACCCGCCGTTGTAGCAGCATACCTGAAAGAAAAAGAAAAATATAGAGAGGATGGTTAAAGAGGCACAAGTAAATAGTTGGAAGGAGTTTTGCAAGAGACAGGATAAGGAAGGAATGTGGGAGGGGATATATAGGATCGTATGGAAAACAACCAGCAGACAAGAGGACATACCCCTCGTACGTGATGGAGTGACTCTCAGTGCAAAAGAGTCGGTGGAGCTGTTGGCTGGCACTTTTTACCCGGAGGATGACGGAGCAGGGGAGGGAGCGGACCATCGACTCGTTCGTGAGAAATCCAAGCGGGTAAAGGAGTGGGTGCATGATGAAATGCATGACCCACCGTTTACAGCGTGGGAACTCCGAACGGTCGTGGAAAACTTCAACCCCAGGAAGGCGCCCGGGGCAGATGGACTAACATCTGACATATGCGGGAGGGCAATCGGCCTGGAGCCGGAGCTTTTCCTTGCCTTGGCAAACAAATGCCTTGAGCTTTCTCACTTTCCAAACACCTGGAAAGAGGCGACCGTGGTCGTCTTAAGAAAGCCGGGCAAGGAAAATTACGATAGCCCCAAGTCCTTCAGGCCGATTGGCCACCTGCCTGTCCTGGGCAAGATCTTGGAGAAGCTCGTCATCCAACGGGTGAAGTGGTATGTTCTGCCGAGGCTTAGTACTCGCCAGTACGGCTTTATGCCCCAGAGAAGCACCGAAGACTCCCTATATGTCCTGATACAACATCTTCAGCAAAAACTAAAGGAAAAGAAACTTATAACGCTAATATCATTGGACATAGAGGGGGCCTTCGATAGCGCCTGGTGGCCAGCTATAAAAGTACGACTGAGGAAAGGTGCCCGGCGAACATAAGGAGGCTGGTCGACAGCTACCTCGACAATCGTAGGGTTACAGTCAGATACGCAGGGGAGGTAAGTATACGAGAGACCAACGTAGGATGTGTCCAGGGCTCAATAGGAGGCCCAATTTTATGAAATCTGCTTTTAGATTCCTTATTAAAGGAGCTAGCAGCTGGACCGGTCTACTGCCAGGCCTTTGCGGACGACGTGGTGTTGGTCGTCGATGGTGAGACGGCACTTCAAGTTCAGATGCAGGCCAATTCTACCCTCGCACATGTTCAAGCCTGGGGGGTCAGACATAAACTTAGATTCGCACCCCATAAGCCAATCGCTTTGGTGGTTACGAATAAGGTGAAGTTTGCCCTCTCGGCGCTGCGCATGGGGGGGGGGTTGGGATTGGACTGTCTCGGGAGATCGAGGTGCTTGGTCTCACCATCGATGACAAGCTCACGTTTAACACGCATGTTAGCAATGTGTGCCGCAAAGTGCTTGGATTGTATGGCCGGTTAGCTAGGGCGGCAAAAGTCCATTGGGGGCTCGAGTCCGAAATAATAAAAACCATTTATACTGCGGTGGTTGAACCCATAATTTTGTATGGGGCTAGCGCATGGGCATCAGTTGCGGAAAAAATTATAGTTAAAAAGCAGCTTAATGTAGTGCAGCGTGGGTTCACGCACGAAAATAGCCAAAACATACCGCACGGTCTCTCTCAACTCTGCATTGTTGCTTGCCGGGATACTACCGTTGGACATCAAGGTTAAAGAGGCTGCAGCCCTATATCTGGCAAGAAAGGGGTTGTCCCGGCAGGTAACAATGGACAGGGAAGTGGAGAGGCCGGTAGCATACAACACCTTGGCTCACCTTGCGCTGCAACAGGACCTAAAGTTCAGTTGCGTGGTGGACGGTGCAGAAGTGAACCAGCACTCCATCGGGTGTCTAAACATCTACACCGATGGCAGTAAAATTGAGGGGAAGGTCGGAGCATCGCTATCCATATGGAATGGCGGTGCGGAGACGAAGTACCGAAAACTCAAGCTGGATCCGTACTGCACCGTCTACCAGGCAGAACTTTTGGCTTTAAGAGAGGCTACAAGATTGGCAATAAACATCGAAGCGGTAACTTGCAGCATCTTTTGTGACTCTAGAGCGGCTCTGCAGACCGCGGTAGGCGGAATTTCCCTCCATCCATTGGCGTGTGAGACTAATGCAAATCTAAAAACTGCAAATGCAAAAAACAAAATAATAAATTTATTTTGGATAAAAGCCCACGCCGGATTGGAGGGGAATGAAAGGGCCGACGAGTTAGCAAAAGATGCTGCAAAAAACCTAAAAAAGAGGTCAGACTATGATCGCTGCCCGGTTTCATTCGTCAAGCGGCAAATCCGCTTGGAGTCGCTGGACGAATGGAACCGGAGATATTGCACAGAAGACACAGCCTCTACTACAAAGATGTTCTTGTCAGACGCAATAGAAGCCTACAAAATTTTGAAAAAGATTAGTCTGGAACCAACATTAGTCCAGATTTTGACAGGTCACGGTGGGTTCTCCGCGTACCTAAATCGCTTTGGGTGCAAGGAGAGCCCATCGTGTATATGTGATCCTACATGTGACGAGGATGTCCCACACATCCTAACGGATTGTCCAGTGTATGGCCAGGAAAAATAGGAAATAGAGTAATCAGAGACACAATCAAGGAGATAATGGCGAATGAGGAAGGAAGAGAAGTATTTGTTAAGTTTTGTATTAGCGTAGGGAAGAAAACGGTAAGAAGAAACAAATAAAAGAAAGGCAATACCACTATTTACAAGTATTTCAGTATACATTGATTTAGTAGTATTAAGGAAGGAATAAAAACATCTAAACTAAGGAAATAGAACGAAAATGGAAAAAGATTGAAAAATAAGGCGGAGATAGTCTCTGATTACCATGTCAGGGGAACGAGGAAAAAAAAAGACGCATGGGCACACATGGGCTGGGAGTTCGGAATGAGAACGGATATTCCTGGAGTTTCGCTAGGACAATGACCTCACAGTCGGAAGAACTTTATTTATTTATGGAGACCATCATAAATGCACATGGAACTCACCTGAGGGGAGTCACCATGAGCCTAATCGACCACCTCGTCATCAGCTCCAAATGGCGATCGTCGTTGCTTGACGTCCGCAACCGTCGTGAGGGGGGATATTGGAACACCATCTAGTCGTAGCCGAGGTGCGGCTCAAAGTAGCTTTAGCTCGAACTGCTAACACTACAACCTAGGTAGGAAAACGATTCGAGGTCAACAAGCTGCGGGACTTCAAGCTGGAATTGCGAAATCGCATCTCCGTTCTCGAAACGAAATCCATTTCTACTGTCGACGCGGAGTGGAACCACATCAAAATGGCCTACACAGAGACCAGCTCCGTCGTTATTGGACATAAAACGTATGCAACGTGAAGAGTGGATGTCTCATAAAATCTGGAACCTCATAGAAGAAAGGCGTAAGCTCCATCTTCAACTACTAGCAATTAACGACGAGGCAGTGCGCGATGATCTGTGGCTGCAATACATACAAATTCGAAGGAAAATCTACCGCAGCTCACGACATGACTGGCCAGTATGGGCTGAGAGTGTTGCGAATTCGCCCAGCGTGCTGCTAGCTCCGGCAAACTCAGAGAGATCTACAAGGCGACAAAATCCTTAGCCGGAAATAGGAAACAGGGGAAGAAGAAGCCTTTGAAAGACAAGGGACGCCAGCTGATCGCGACATCAGAGGGACAGCTACAACGCTGGCGCGAGCACTTCCAGGAGATCTTCCGAACCCCGAACGACCCCGCAACTTCGATTACACCCGCCACCAGCCAGCCCGCACACAGCCTGGACATTGATGTGTCTCCTCCTACAAGAGAGAAAGCAATGAAAGCCATCCGATCACTAAAAAACGATAAAGCCCCAGGAGTCGATCTTATCACGGCTGAAATGCAGAAAGCACCGCTGCGAACGCGCTGACGCCCCTTCTACGGAACATCCGGTCAGCCGTAGAGATACAAGACGACTGGAACATAGGCCTTCTTATCACCGTGCCCGAGGAGGGAGACCTCAGTGAATGTCGCAATAGGAGAGGCATCACTTTGCTCTCGACTACTTCGAAGGTGCTCTGCCGGATCATTCTTGATAGGCTGTCGAGGGCCGTAGAACCACGGACCAGATCATAACCTTACGCATAACCCTCGAACAGGCATCAGAATGACAGAGGGAAATATAATTGACCTTTGTGGACTTCGAAAAAGCCTTTGATACGCTGCGTTGGAGTTGCATCTGGAACCGGCTGCGTGAAATTGCCGTTCCTAAGAATATTACGAACTTAATTAAAGACATCTACACGAGGTATTCTTGTAGTCACTCACGATGGCCTCGTCTCGTAAGAAATATTATTCCATGCGGGTGTTCGCCAGGGATGTCTCCTCTCACCTCTCCTCTTCTTTGTCGTCTTGGATGGCATCATGACTAACATCACCAAAAACCAGCGCCGCGGCATAGAGTGGGGACTGTCCAACGTATTGGAAGATTTGGACTATGCCGACGACTTATGTCTATTGAGCCACACGCGCGACGATACGCAAGCCAAATTGGACGACCTACGACGAAAGGCCTTGGCGGCGGGACTAAAAATCAACACCCGGAAGATCCTGGAAATGAGGTGGGGAGCAAAGAGCTCACTGCCGTTGCTTATCAGCACAGAGGGGGTGGAGAGGGTCCACAAATTTTCTTACCTCGGTAGTATAGTATCAGAAACTGGAGAAACCGAAAAGGACATCGCTTCGAGAATCGCCAAGGGGAGAGAGCAACCTTCGCACGACTGCGTCCTGTGTGGCAATCGCAGAAATTGACCAGGAAAGTTAAGCTCAAATTATTCCGGTCCAACGTGAAAACCGTATTGCTGTAAGAATGCGAGACGTGGAGGGTCACCGAGGACAAATTGCGCTGGCTCCAAGTCTTCGTGAACCGCTGCCTTCGCCGCATTCTCGGTGTATACTGGCCCGAGAGAATCTCCAATGTAGACCTATGGGAACGCTGTGGTGAGACTCCGATCGACCAACAGATCAAACGGCGCAAATGGAACTGGATCG
The DNA here is from genome assembly GCA_018245475.1 of Pharmacophagus antenor. Taxonomy (NCBI): domain Eukaryota; kingdom Metazoa; phylum Arthropoda; class Insecta; order Lepidoptera; family Papilionidae; genus Pharmacophagus; species Pharmacophagus antenor. The sequence goes on from DWQX01005274.1 coordinate 5,255, forward strand.
ACCACACGCTCCGAAGAGATCCCGCATACATCCCGAGGCAAGCCCTAGAATGAAATCCCCAAGGAAAGCGAAGACGTGGCTGCCCTAAGCAATCCTGGCGGCGAACAATCAACGCAGAAGCGGCGAATATTGGCAATACGTGGACCGAAATTAAGCGCGAAGCTCAAGACCGAACCGGCTGGCGGAGCACTGTGGATGCCCTCTGCCCCATCTAGGGTACATAGGAACTTAATCATAACTTAACATCATCTCAAATTAAGGTCATGTGTTAACCCATTATAGATAAAAGTCAACTCCAGATATATTCAGTTTTCATTACTTATGCATGTATGGACGGACGGTGTATGGACGTATTGATATGTTGAAGAATAATATGGTATGCTTTTTCAGTGCTGTAAAATCATATATAAGTAGTTACAGTTTAAATGGAGGAGTGAAAAACATTTTTATTCATGCATATCTTATAAATATGTTATATAACAAGAACACTTCTTTTTATAATAATCAGTGGCATTATTAACAAATTAAATACAACCTTCAAAAGGAATCGTAGTTTATATTCTATATTTACTTTAGCCTTGGCTTTTAATTATATTCCCGACTTGTAACACTGTCCATTTTTAATAGCACTATATGCCATTGTCATTCCCAATGTTTAATATATTAAGCAAAATAATCAAGGGTACGAGAAATACAAATTATACCTTTTTGTAACTTTTTACAAAACCTTAATGTAAGTAAATATAATACATATTTACTCCATGGTAATTTCATAGAGTAAATATTTTGCGAAAAGAATTTAAACAATATGTTTATTTAATCACTATTGAATTACTGGATTATCGTTTACCGCTTTAGTGTTTTGTTCATAATACAACCTTTCACCTACTGAGTACATTAGTGTCAAACTAAGCGCGGCTCGAGTTTCATACGCACACGCCGTGTGTGAGAAGAATTACGCCACATCCGAATCTAGATCGGTAACAAAAGTTTGCGGTCACAAGAACTCGTTTAAACTAGCCCTATATTTAGATTATGTTACAACTAGTTCAACGAAACTAGATAAACAACGTTCCTTGCGTTTGTTAGAACAGTTTCATGTTTTTGCTCTTGTGCGGATTTTTTATCGAATACATTTGAAATTTGATGTGTAAATCGTACTAACAATTATTGCAATTCAAGCGTTTGAATATTAAGATAAATAATTATAGCTCCTGACCTATTCTTGTGATTTGATTGATTTGTAATGATATGTTGTCGTTCTTATAGAAGTTAAAATGTTGCTATGAAGTATTTGGTACTATTTGGCTTATTACAAATTATTTATTATTGTTCTTTTGAAAATTTTATAATATATATTTTTGTTGCACAACTCATCACTGAGTGATGCATATTTAAACATTCATATGGTAAACATAAATTTTTGATTCTCAGAGCAGCGATAAACGCAACTCTTGTAAACTAGCTTTAAAAAGGACTTTGTAAATGCGTGCTAAAGTTTTTTGTACTAAGATACATCCCTAGTTAAATTGTTGACGATGTTATTTCTATTCAATAATATTTAATATACATGAAACAATATTTCTTTTTTCTTTTCAGATAGTATTTTAAGAGTAGCTACAAACGTTGATGTTACGCGAAGTATGTAATTAATGTTTTCCTACTTGCAATACAGCACAATCTTTTCATTAGTCTGTATTTAAATGTAATTAATTAGAAATGTATAATCACTCTTATCAGGAAGTTTACAATTATTGATTATTGGTGGAAGGGGAATTATTGGTTCTTTATAACGTAGAAATATTTATGTAGAAATGACACTAGAAGGTGAATTTTCGAAATTAAGATTTTAAGCATTTGTTTTGTAATTTGAAATATGAATTATGAGAATACTGATTAAAGCCATAGGGAGAACTAGTTAGCAAATTTTTGTAGATTATGTACAAATTACACAACCATACCAAATCTTATTATTATTTATATATATATCATTATATTTGTGTAGTACAACGCTTCAAGTCGTTAGTATATATATATAATAATTTTTTTTTTCAATGCATTTGTATTTGAGTTACAATAGCTGTTTAATTACAAATTAAATAATTTTGTTCAAATGTACGTTTTTTGTTAAGTTCGTCGGATTAGTGATAAGAAATATTCATTGTAGCACTATCGCTTATGAACTGAATTCTCTTCCAGGTGCTTTACTCTGTGTCTATATGAACAAGGTGTGCAATACGGATCATTCGAGTGAACGCAGGCTACTTATAAATACGACTAGCACCGGAGCCGCGTGCGCCATTTAGTGTAAACCCTATCACTTAAGCAGTTTACGACATGTTAAGGGTAAAAACCATCCTTTTTCAACAATTATGTAATAACTCTGAAGCTGATCCTTGATTTCAATAGCCACGTTTTTCATTGCAGGTGTGGTTAAGTGCATCCATTGTTCCAGCAGTCGTGAGTATAATAGTTACAGACTATCCGCCAACTAGTACTGAATACAACTATTCGTATAATGTAGTAAATCCTGCAACTGGCGACGCAAAAACAATGCACGAAGAGAGACATGGCGATATAGTCCGCGGCAGCTACTCCCTAATCGATCCTGATGGTGTACGGCGCACCGTTAAATACACAGCTGGACCGAAAATAGGATTTAAAGCGGTAGTTCATAACGAACCTGAGAATTCTCCTATCTTGAACCATGAATCTAACAACGCATACCATCACACGTTTATTCGAAGTTTGGCCCCGATTCCCTACGTCCACAAAATATTACCAGGCTCTATATACTTGGTAGAGGTAAAAAAGAGCAGTCGACCATACTTCAGACCAGGTAATGCGCAGACGATGAAACCACTTATAAACAATGCACAATATTTTATCCCAAATAAAACGTACCATTCCAACAATATCTAAATATTCGTGAACAGCTTTAAACTATTGAACGGGGCAGCGTGTTCTAATTGTGATATTAATTAGTCATTAATTTACATATATTTACAAAAATTTGAAACAGTGTTCATTATTAAATGTATATGATTTTAACTCTAATTTTTATTTCAATAAAAAAACATCCAAAAATATTTCAAACAATGTTAGCAATCATCGATATATTTAAAACAATTAAAAGGATACGGTAGCAAGGCTAAGGAATAAAGCAGTTCTGCGGCCATTTCCAAGGTTACTCGAGGAAGTGGGTCGGCGAGCGGACTATCTCTGCGACCTTACTAGCATACAACGCACGCTTTCTATAACATGGGGCCCTATACAACTATTTATTATGTATTTTCTCACCTGTTGTTTATTAAACAGCTGTTTTGCTAGATTTTGGACAAAAATTGTGATAGTAATTACGAAAAATATTACGTTATATTAATTTAAAATAGTGGTCCGTTTATGTTATGACAAAAGTTATGTTCTAAATGTATTTATTTCTATTATAACGAACAATAATCCACTGCTGGACATAGGCCTTCCCCAATGCCTTTCACCATATGCGGTCCTCTGCTCTCCTCATTCACCCGCTTTCTGCCGTCCTGACTAAATATAGTCAGAACATCTGGTATGAGGACGCCCTACACTCCTTTGTCCTATGAACAATAATGTTACTGAAATAATTTTCTCATCGAGACCGAGAGAGAAGATAGTGGGTTTTTATTACAACCCTAGTTACCTATTTAGTCTACTGCCAAACAGTAACGTATAAACATTATTATGTTCCAGTTTGAAGGTCCCTCTAGAAAGTGAAATTATTCGGGCTTATATATATAAATATGTTTCAAAGCGATGAGTATGATGTGATGCTGGTTAAAAACCTGCTTATCGCCTTATTTTTACGAGCCGGTGTAACAGTTGGCATCAGGTGAATGTCTCGCTCATAAAGGGTTTTAACATAAAGAAAATGAGTCCTATTGAAAATAAAAGTATCTTGAAAGTCTATATCGCTAAGAAAAAATATACAAATTTAATAAAACAAAAACAAATGAAACATTTTATTGTATTAATTCACATTATGTACCATAATTAAACACTCTTCTTCTTTCTTTTATAACATAGTTCAAATTGTGTATTTCAGTGAAAGTTACTAGGAAGCATTTATAGTGGTGCAATAGGACACAATTCGAACCAATATCCGCATCCACATCGCTTTGGCTGACCTAGGTGTAGCCACATGTACTCAATATGGTTGGTCTCTGGATGGCAAACGCAACCCACTATTCGCTGGTTGAAAGCACTCGGTATCAAGTTGGGACACTCCCATGTCCCCGGACCTAGAATCAATTTAATTTTTCAAGAAACAATTTTTTTTAATTATAAAACAAACGATTTATTTCAATTACTGATAAAGTTGTCGAAATTTGTTTGAAATCGCAAAAGATAAATAATTCGCCTATAATATAATTTTATCGAAGAGTATTTAATTCAAATTTGTCTATTTATTGTGCAATTTTTCCTTAAATAGACAAGAACCTTTTAGCTTTCTATACCAAACGTATCGATAAATATCTAATTAAGATTTACATTTATTTGTACTAACCTTTTTTAATAGACAACATGCGGAATGGATCACATTCTCCAGCGAGATGGGCCAAAAGTTCTCGTTTCTCCAGGCCAGTTACATGATCCAAATGATCATGCATCTTTGTTCTTATCCCAGCACGTAAAAGAGATAATAAACGACGCCTCCACATGATTTCTGAAGATTAAATAAACTAATTGAAGTTCATGCTATCCTTAAATATAAAACAAAATATCAAAAAAATTACTTTATTCAAGTGTCATTGGATAGATAAACTTTGCCCTAAAGGTTTATCGTCAGTTTTATGACATTATTAACCACAAACAAAAACGACATTAAGATGCAATAAATAGCCATACTATCGAATGACAATGGCGAAGTAATTCGAAAAAGATTAATTATTTTATCGGTTAAAGGCTAACACTTGATCTCAGTTTCACTTGATATTAAGTGACAGTCAGTTGACAGTAAGGGTAGTTGGGTAGGCAGGCGGATTCGGAAAATACATTCGAAAAACCATCAAGACCACTACTCCTGTGTTTCGGGAATTGAACCGGAGACCTCTGCGTTGTAAGGAAAGCGAATAAACCACTGGATTTGGTCTGGATACAATCCTAAATGTTAATTTTCCGCCATAACAGCATTGCTTTGTTCCGGCCAGTCATACATGTGAGAGCCAAAAGTATTCTATTCTGGGCGAACACGCTTCACCATCATTAGTCTTATTATCATTTAACATCAGGTGAAATCGAAGCCAAGTATTAGCTCATGAGCGATAAAAAAAATTAATACCAGAAAGATTTTAATATTAACAACTTCGAAATCTAAGTAAATAATAATTATTTTATTCAAATTATGAAATGTACAATAACATTATGCTAATGTAAATATACCCTACCGTAAACGCCATATACAAATTTAAATAACTTGGGAAGGTACCTGATGTGTGCGTAGTAGGCGATTTATATGAAAAACGAACTTTTTAGATGTACCGTTTATAGCGCATTGCGTAAAGGATTTAATTATTATATCATGGATAATTACTGTTAAACATTTTATTTCGGGAACCCTGCGTTTAAGGTCTTGATGCGATTATAATAATATAAATTTCGTTCTACCGACACATATAAATTACCTTTATATTAACTAAGCATATTGTGAATTCTCTAACGTCCTCGTAAATCCATTAAGTAACGAAGTTTACATCGACAACGAAAACTGTATAGGATACTACTGTGCTTAATAAAAGGATTCCCAAATAAAATGCAGAGACTGGGTTAGTTTCACAATGGTATTTATTCATATCATAATACATTATCATCAGTTATTGCCACCCACATTGCACAGATCGTTTCATGTAATCGGGGAGCCTCTGTAAAGCAGTTGTTTGTGAATAGTATTTTTTATGATTATTTCTAAATGGCCGACAGAGAAAGGTATTATTGGGGTAATATAACGTGTAAAAATATTAGTTTAAGCCTACAAGTTTATGGGTAGAGTTACACTTACTTTAAAATGGACATCTTACACTACTCGTTAGCTTATAACTAAAAAAAAACTAGTGACTTACACTAATTTGCCTGTTGTAAACAAAAATATAGACTGTCACTAGCGTTGCTGATAAATTGACGGTGACTTTGTTTTACGTTTTTTAAAAACAGTATAGTTAACTGTTGTACAGCCAGTATAAAAGAAAATACTTTTAAAGCAAAATTTTTCATATTTCTTTAATGAGTGTATTAAGAAAACCTTATTATTAAAATTAATCAATTTGTATGGTAATTTTGGGGACAATTAACTGGTAAAAGTTTTTCAAATGGTTAATTAAAAAAAAAAGATTAGCTAATGGGAACACATATGATATTGGTTAAGTGGTGTCAGTATAAACAGTAATATCACTCTTTAGTATTTGTAGTTTAAATTTGCATTATATGATAAAATTATCATTCGTTAATATAGCGGTAGGTTTGATGATGGAATAACCAGTCTCAGTTTTAAATTTGTTTTACTATGTAAATCATAGATAAATTTAAAAGGTAATTTAAAAAAATCATCTCAATGTACTAGCAAGAGTTTTTATGAAAAATTTGAGTCTCCTACTCCGATATTGTGCGTATACTTAAGATAAAATATACTATCATAAAGTCTTTTGTTTTAGTAGACACAGCAAGTGCAGGAGAGTGGACTTTATTTATTAGGATTGATCAAGATGTAACAAAGACAGTTACATCAACAAAGAATTATGCGTCGAAGCGAGGGCATCTCGTTTAAAGAAAGCCGCCTCAATTAAAATTCAAGTGGTCTTTAAGCCACAGATTAATCATAGCCTACTTCATCTCGTTATTTTGTTATACTAACTGTTTCGGAAGTGTACTAACTTCTAAAGAAATTATGGTGTGATGCAACGCTTAAAAGCGACCGGTTTATACTTTTGTACTGAACGCAAACGCAATGATATAATGCAATGCCTGGGGCAGAGATAAGACGTATAAAAACTCACAGATGCTTTGTTGAGATACATTTGTATTGAAGTCTTCTCAGAGTGAACTTAAATTTTTTCGAAATGGCTTTTAAGGTAGGTTTCGTTTTTAAACAAACATATTTAAAACTTTTTTTTATGCGAAGTTTTAACACGTATATTTTTATTTCATACAATAGTAAACACTTACTTGAACCAAAAAAATAAGTACAATAATATATAATTTAAAAGATAATGTTATCTTAAAGAATTTGAATAATTTATTACATTCACTCTTTAAAATGATATTGAAAATTTCAATCCTTCAAAAGCGGTCTTTAACGAACATTTTTACATCTTTAGTTGATAGTTCTGGTGTGCGCTTTCGCCGCCACTCACGCCGGTGTGGTTGCGCCCGTGTCATACGCGGCGCATCCAGCCTATACTGCCGCCCCTGTGGTGCATGCAGTCCCCGTGGTGCACGTCGCCCCCGTGACGTACTCAGCCCCAATCGGTAAAGTGGCCGTCGCGCCAGAAGGATACGACGCGCACTCGCAGTACAGCTTCGCTTACGACGTGCAGGACAGTATCACCGGTGACTCCAAGTCCCAGCATGAGACCCGCAATGGCGATGTCGTCCAGGGCTCTTACTCAGTCGTCGACCCCGATGGCACCAAGCGAACCGTCGAGTATAGTTCTGACCCTCATAATGGGTTCAACGCTGTTGTACACAAGGAACCCCTTGGTGCACCTATAGCTAAGGTTGCAGCCCCGATGGTACACGCCGCGCCTGTATTTCATTTAGCGCCCGTAGTCCACGGAACCCCCATCGCGTATTCACCACAAGTCTACCATCACTAAGTTTAAAAGTTGTTAGTCAATAAACAATTAACAAGTATTTAATTAAATTTTAAGAATAAGAAATAAAGATATTTTGCTAATTTTTTTCTTTTATTAGGTGTAGTTCCCAAGTCCTACCTATGTTGAACACAATAGAATAAAAAGGATAGTAACATATATATGTATATATACATATACATATATATGTATATATACATATACATATATATATATA
>DWQX01005275.1:0-13311 GCA_018245475.1 Pharmacophagus antenor
CAACATAAGATCATAATTTTTTATACAATAATAATGACTCCACCTATTGGCTATAACTAAATGTATAAACAATGTATAACGCTAATGATCATAAAACAAAGAAAATGTTATATATGTAGCTTTTCTAAAACTATATGAACAAAAACTTGTAATTATGTACAAATATTCAGGTCTAACAAACAAAAAACTTTGCAACTTAATACATAATGTCACAAAGCTTGAATCAATTCCGAAACGCTCATAATCTATGAGATTTCTTCAGGTGTCATTTTAAGCCAATAGATCGAGTTATCTCTTCAAATACCGTCCAGGCCATTGCTGCCATTAGTGTTCTACGCAACATTCTTGGTATCGCACCTTTAAAATAACCTTTCACACCATAAGTCTGAAAAGATGAAACAATTGTTTGATCATTAGAAAATTGGCAATATTTGTTTCTCTTCCTTGTGCAAGTAACGTTATCAACCTTTGACGTATAATGAAGGGTTTTTTTATCTTTAGCTTCATAGTTTTAAAATGGGTGAACCGAATGTCATATTTAAAAAGTGATAGTGTCAAATTTTTTTTGCTGTTATTATTTGCCTGAAGATTATCAGCTACCTAATTTTAACTACTGCTACTTATTTTGACTGACTGGGGTGTTAAAATTTAATTAATCCTAATTTAACAATATAACGGAAAACAGTGAAATTAACAATTAACTTCTTCATGAAATGTATCCGCTAACATAAGCTGTTATGATTAGATAATTCAGTATTACACGATCGGCAAAATATTTAATCAGGCATGGCGTTTATTGATTGATTGATGATTGAAAATTTATTATATCAAGGTCGCAAAAAAAAATATGGCAGTTAATGTCATAATAGCATTTACAATACATGTAATTTTTTACTCTTTTATAACACTCCAATTTGTCGTGGCGGTCTCAGAGTAAATATTACTTAAATCCTTTCAAAGGGAAGTATCATTAAGATAACATAATTCTCATATTGACAATTTGTTAAAACAAAAGATTTATACTTTGGACTTTCGTGTAGAAGTTCATCAATGTGGCGTTAACATTACTAATATAAGTCAGTGTACAGATCGTAAATTTGTTACCTATCATCGATAAACTCTGACCACCCGTTGGTATTTAATGAGGCGGACAGTCATCGTATCATTAATTGTTAAAAAAAATACAAATCGTAATAACTTCACGGCCTGCACGCACAGAACGTGTGATAAAGATACAAGTGCGCAGTATTGTTCACATGTCAAAGTGAACATGAGAAATCGCGAATTTATTTTAGAATCAAGAACGCAGCAATTGCGAAAACGGCAAATAAGAAATACTATAAAATTTATTACAAACTACAATATTAGTGAAAGTTGATTTAAATTGTTTATGGATAAACCAGAAATATTTCTTATCTGTTACTTGAATTTAAAAATGTCTGCATTGATGTCTTACAAAAATTACCTAATTCTCTTGTGCAGAACGATCGAAATTATTCAGAGACAAAAACTATCATCATATGATTCCAATAACGCTACATCATAATAGTTAAGGTACAAACACTGAAATGTAACTGTTAATATAAATTTTATAATATGTACATGAATAAAACCCGTTTTTGTCTTAATTGCATAGTATCTTAATTACTTTAGTATGATAAATAGTTTGCATACATGTTTTCAATAGACAGAGATAAGATCCATCAGCGTAATTTATTTTAAGTGGTTATTTCAAAAGTGAGCTGTAGGTGTACTTTCTTGACCAGTTCAATAAATGCGCATATACCGATGATTAAACTCTTAAAAATAGAAATTTCTAAAGAGCGTCACAACAATGTTGTGGTAATATTATTATTCATTTTACCATATACCCATTTACTGTAAAAATAAATAAGGTGCATATGCTTGAAATAGTGAAACAAGAAACATAAAACTATGATAAGCTAATTTAACCTCTACACGGGCAAGACATTTCTGAAAGTCTAGTTTTTTCAATTAAAATTAAATTAATTTTAACCTTTCAGTCGCTTGATGGTGGTGAACCTCATTTAACACTAGATTGCCGTCATTATAGAGTATTGAACTCTATAATGTCGGCGTTATGACGATGGGCAATCTCTTACAATAACAGAAACAAAGAAACCGTGAAGATAGAATCAAGATTTAATAAATTAATTTATATGTACAAAATCATAATATCCTTGAAAATCATATCACAATTAAAGTAGTTGTGTATATAAACAAATTGAAAAGCATACCAAATGGTAGCTTTGGGCAATTTAGTGTTAAAAAACTGGTTGACGTAGATATTACCAATGTATTAATTTAGCTCACGGATTCTGGGTCCGCGAGCCCTAAGTTCGATGATAACCTGTAGCAGTTGTCAATAGAAGTCTAACATCATTCGAGTACAGTGTGTTTATATGAAATTTAAAAAGGCGAATGACTTCTGGAGTAGTGTGTTCTACTATTATTTACCACTTCTTCACTATCAGGTGAGATCGTGATCAGGCGCTAGCTTATGTACGTGAAAAAACATATTACTGTCATATTTATTACCTGCTGTATATACACTGCCGCGCTAAATGCATTTGGAAACTTGTCCGGGTAAAGCTGCATTTTGGTCTTGAGGACGTCGGCGGGGTTTGTAGCCAACGAGGCGGCGATACCGGCCACTATGCCGCATGAAAAGTGGATGACGCTGGCCGTGCTCGGTGAATGGAGCCAATCTGTAAATTAAGTCTACTTTGTAGCTCAACAATATATTTTCGTATTAAATTTTTTAAGCAGACATGGAAAAAATAAAAGGATTTTTTTCGGCTTGCAACCAACGGGCACTCGTCAAAACGAGACAAATTATGTCTTTATTTCAAAGAATCGTGTCTTTTTCATTTTGTATTAATTTAATTGAAATTACGGCAAAACTTTTTGTACACAATATATAAAAACTGTATGTATAAAAATACAGTTTCTAATACAATTTCATTTTAAAGTGAATTGTTTTATACTAAATTTAACTTCATTGTTTAACAAATTTCGCAGAATAAATTTTATTTCCTGACTATTTGATTTAGCCTCGCGATATAATCATTCTAGTTCTAAGACAATAACCGGAACCATGTGTGTAAGCAATCATTTTTTTGTTCCATTTGCACGATAAAGTCATTAGTTGCATGTTTAGTTTTTTGATGTATTTGACACGAAATGAACTTTTTAAGCCTACAATGGCCATATTTCCTTGCTATACACATCGGTCTCTGGATGAACTGTAGAACAATATAAATGTCAATTTAACAAAGGTCACATGTATAAGGAACTAAATATATTGTTTATATACAGTAACAATCGGTGCTTATACTTATTAACCGTTTCATGCAAGACGTTATGTAAGACGCGATAGCATTAGAACGATGAGTAACTGTATACATAGATTACGTTCGCGGACTCTAACGACAAAATTCACAACACGTAGACACGTGATTATTAAAAACAGGAAATAATCAATACATTTTAATGAACACTATCTGTCCATAGAAAAATTTATAAATAAAATAATTAAGCGAAATTTCCACTATCGTCTTTTTTGTCATTATCTATCAAGGGTCATTTTACGAAATTTGAAAAAAAAATATACTGGTGCAGAATAATTAAAAACCTTTTCTTATTATTATTTCAGCTTTGAAATATTGTCTTTTATAATAATTAAAAGAACTGTCATCTCAGTACAAGTTTAGGGTGGTCGTAGATCAAAAAAATAAAAAAAAATTACGTGACAAATTGTATTTATTGTTGTCAGTTAATAAATACTTTTCTATATGAAAAAAAATCCAAAACTACTTACTTTTAACGAATTTATGCAATTTGAGCAATGTATACAAACTTTTGTATTATTCGTACAATAGAGGTAGGTCCAGAAGATACCCCTTCTAGTTACTTTATTTCGCTATTTATGTTATTTTTTTATTATCTAAGAATCTCGTTATATAGATTTATTGATACCAAATTAACACATTCTACTAATCATTGTATGTAAAAAAAAATACTTAAAGATTGTAACAACTGGTGTTATAGTACGTATAAGTAAGCTATTTAATTCGTTATTTAAGAGGGTAAATCTTCAGTATGTATTATCTATTCTGTCATAAATAAACTTAACACGCTTGCTTAATGGACTTCCAAGTCCGCAAGATGCTTAAATAGAAGCGCATATATTTTCTTAAATTGCTTTAAGATGTGAAATCTTTATAACAAGATATGAAGTCTTTATCAGAATAATAGCAGGCGTTAATAAAGCATAAACAAGAAAGAAAAGGTAAGATTTAAAACCTGCTCGGTAATTAAAACTTTATAGAACATTACATCTATAGGCAAAATGGAAGCAAGTTAAACTAATCGATTATGCATGTTAATTAGTCTATTATTATATAGTCATACAATTAACACTAGATTTACGGACATTTTTCATGGTTTCTTTTTCGAGTCTGCAATAATTTTTGTTTATTACTGTATTCTTATATTTTATGTTTTGCTAGAACAGTATAAAGCAATTTGCTCGAAACAACAAAAAAATAAAATAAAAAAGACAAATGTATGTTAATATTAACAAATTGTGCAATCAAACTGACGGGTTCCGTAAATCTAGTGTTAATGGTCTATTTTTCCTTATTTGTATGTTATACCAGTTTTATTTCAAAGTTAAGAACACGTAGTATACATAATTTAACATTTACTTACGTACGTTAACGTATACATAAAATAGGTTCAAGGTTATTCTATTGAATAAGAATAAAATATCTCTTAATTAAGAAAAGGAGATGAAATACTTCTGCGTTTCAGTATCCACAGTAAGTAATAATGTTATAATTTAGTTTATTTTGTGTAGTATAAGGTACAGTACATAAATCTTGTGACAAGAATTTGATAAATAGAATGAAAGGGACAAAGACATAAAAAAATCTCATACTTCGAATATACTTACAATTAGTTTAATAAAAATATGTTTCGCAAATATTTTACAGATGAGCCACTCACCTTTAGGTATTGCTTGTTTTGTTTGCGTGTAGAACATAAGATACAAGCCAGAGAATGGCGCGTCTCTCGCTAGCGTTGGTCCCAAACCGCAAACCAGACCTCTTACGCCCTCTGCCTTGTAAATGTCCCTCAGGGCACCGCTCAAACTGTTGTACTTGTATACGCCTGATTCATACCTGTTCAAAATAACTATGTTATTTTTAAGTAAATTTTACATTATTAAAATTTTACTTGGTGGTATCTCTTATCCGTATTCCGAATTGTTAATAAGAACAGTATTAAGTCACAAAAAACGGTACGGTTTTTTAACCATTTGCATATAGTAAGATAATCAGCCAAAGGGTTAAAATCTTGAACATTTACATAATAACAAATATACAAGATTTAGAATTTACTGGTGCGCAAGTATTTATAAATATTCACTTAACAGAACTCTCAATAAACATATGATATGTATTTGGTTATTTTAATAATTTTGTTACTTCCTAAAAGTTAAGGTCGATACTGAAAGAAAAACTCTTAGAACCTTCTTACGGAAAACATCAATTTCTTTTCCAGAAAAGACTAACCTGGTCTTTATAACAGTGATGGGAATTAAGGCAACTCCACTCATTGTTCTTGCTAGCACTCCAAGGGACACCGCCTCCATAGGTCCGAGATTTTCCTTCCCAAGCTTCGACTTGAGCCAGTGAAGCGATGAGAAGTACAAACCAACTCCCGGAACACAGCGAGCTATCGACGGCACCATACCCCTCCATAGTCCCACAATGTGCTCTTGACGGACTATGTTAGCGAAGATTGTTATCATGCCGGGCTGGATTCGGCTGGTAAGATAATATTAGCATTGTTATTATACAAATTATGTTTCATCATTTGTTACAATGAACCTATGGATGCAACAGGGCCGATTTCTGCCTCCTAAATAACCGAATATTTTTTCACTTTAAAATTCTTTTCAAAAGACCAACACCCATCAGTGAACTGCCACAGGCTAACTCATGATCAGTTAAGTATCTCGAAAGTTATTTATTTTGGTTTCATACGCGCAGTAAGCAATAAAATTGCGAATCTTTGCGATTCGTCCTTTACAATACACACAGCAAAGGATTGGATTAAATAAGCGTTAGTGTTACAATCCAGATATGACATAGGGCTTTAGTCGGGAACCACTTAATCTTTGCATGTGCGTCTAAGTATCTGATCCTACCAAGGCATCACTGTAACAAAATATTGTAAAAATTGTCAAGTATTTCATAGAATGTTTATAAGAATTTCAGAGAGTGATATTTAAATTCGATCTGTTATGATTGTCTATTGCTATAATAACTAATTAAAATATTTGCCTTAATAACAAATGCAGAATATCATTTAAATGCTCGCAATTACATTATGCTACAAAATAAAGATATAACAAAATTAAACGATAACGAGTTTCACCTTGCAATACAGAAATACAACTACAATGTAGCATATGCTCGTTTTGTATTGTAGATAAACTTGTCCGGATTACTTACTTCACAGTCGCTGAGACAACATGCTGACTCGGATTCTGCAATCTTGTTTTAACTAAGTCCAACGGTTGAAAAAGTATGGTACTGAAGGTTCCCGAGAAAGAACCTGCGAGGAACGCCTTGAAGACAGGGTGGTACTGTAACAACATCAGATTGATGAATTTCTTGAAAATTACAAGGATACACGCAAAGATAAAATTATAATTAATGTCGCAATTAAATTAATGTATATCAAACTTACATTTGCCACGATGTCCATTTCTCAATTCCTTAATACAAGGTTGCCAAAGATATATATCAGGTAATATCTTTTGGATAGACGCCAAACTTGTAATACTCGAAATGGTAAAGCCAATGACAAAGGCAAGATTTTGTTTGGAATAGTTTAAACAAAGAATTTAGATCGTATCCGAATAGTCCGAATAATAGATAGGGTTGACGCGGAATTTTAAAGTAATTGTCATTTTTTGGAGGAGCTCGTTCAAATAATGATGCATGTATGCTGCTACCAGTGGGAATTTTAAAGAAACCTGATTCACTATAACACTGAGACTACGTATACTTCAGTCTTTAGTTTACACACACAAACAAATTAGCAAGGGGAAAGGAAATCACTGTAATTAACAAATTTAGCCATGAGGAAAAAGAAAAATAAAACGAATAAAAAAGGACTACAGGTCTAAAAGCAAGATTTCAACGTCGTATATTATATTAAGTAAAGAGTAGTGTACACAATGACGTCTGAACAAGTACTGACTACTGTAGATGGAACAGAGAGATTCTGTTAGGTAATTTATAGGAGGCGTTATCAGCAGACGACCACGGGTGAGCCGGGTCTAAGGTCGCGCTCACCAACCCCAACTGATAAACGCTATCAGAGCGTGCGCTAACTAGGGGGTAACGAATACGACGACTCCAATGCAGTGTAAAATAAACAGTATATCAATTAGCGTCTTGACATAACAAAAACAATAATTTATTACATTTAAATAAGGCTATAGATTAAACAATACACGCAACAAAATTATACTTACACCATCCAGCACAAAGTAATTATTTCCTTTATATTTTGACAAAGCTGAAGGTGTTATCGACTGCATCTCACCAATACAACTACTATTAAATAGTGAAATAATCTCATGATTATTATAGATATATTACCTATGAGACAATGTGGAAAGACCAGTCATAATTAAAAATATTTAACAAATTTAACAATGCATTGTTAAAACAACAATTTACACTGTGGCTGGTTTCACGAGAGTCAGGTTCAAAATGCCATTGACAATTCATGACATTAATTAAGATGGTACGTAAAATAGAATAACGTACATACTTGTTTTGAACACTGCACTCTTGTCAGAAAATACATTAGATAGCAAATGTTTGATGAATTCTTAACGACGTCCTTATCAAGCAATAAATGTCTAATTCACGTATTATCAACGCCTGATGCAAACGTATTCTAGGATTGATATTAATCTACGCAAGTAAATACGCAAATGCGCAATGACAAATATTTGAATAAACAATTTTGTTTGAGACCGTTTTAAATTAACACTTAAGGGACCAATAAGAAATCGGTACGATATACACCTGGGACCACACTTTTTTATTCACTTATATATTCTAAAATCGTCGCAACTTTCTTATTTCTAAAACAATTTTTGTGAAACGTAATTTTAATAATATGCACTGGTTTTTGAAGTATTTTATTGCATTATTACAGCTACAGCTCTTTATGATGACATTAACAATTTCACTACAAATATGAGCGGTCCGAAATTAATGGCACGCATAACGAAAAATCTCGTGAACGGTGTTTTAAGAGTTAATACGTGTATTATAAAAGCTTTTACATGATTTAAGCCATTTTCTAGTTTATAAAATTTACTGTGATTTTGTCTTAAGGAAATCTACGATTTTGTTAATTCCTAACGTTACGATAAAATCTTGAATATTATTTACACTATTTTCCAGTCCATCGGCATAGTTCATTAAAATGAAAATGTGTTTATATATATGTGTTTTATAGTCGACTGGCTCATTTATATAATAGTAGTAACCCTGTCCCTTACAATGGGGTTATGGGTTCGATTCACGCTTACAAAAAACATTCATGAGATAAACATTTGTGTATGTTCTGTGTTTAATTTATGATATACATTTATATATCTATACAAAAATATCTGTGTATATATATATATATCAGCCTGATAATTTATACTACAGGTTCTGCCTAGTTACCTATCTTGGGATCAGTATATCAAAAAAAAATCACAGATATTTTATTTATTTTGTTTAGAGTCAATATTTTACAGTAATATGTTTACTCTTGATAACTCCATCTAAACATCGTTTTGATCGTTACAGTTGTAGCAGCTATCTGTGTCAACAAACAATGGTATGCAAATAAAATGTGTTCCGTTAACTGGTGAATTAATTGGAGTAACACATTTTACCTAGGTGATGAATATTATGTGAAAGTTTTGAAAGTGCCTAAGAAACGCTTTCTTGTGAGTGAGCGCATTACTTAAAGACACGGCGACATGAGCTCGTCACCACGGCACGGCTCGCTTCAAAGCGTCTTGTCCGCAAAGGGTTAAAGAAAGATCTGTATCTATTACCTATAATTATGATTCCCTAATGTCAGGTTATTGATCTAATTACAAAAGATTTCTAAAACAAAATTTTTTTATGGTATAATAAGTTTGTAAGTAAAAAAAGCATTAAATGATTATAGAATTCATGTAATATCTTTGAAAAAATACAAAAAATGTAATATAATCAAAATATGGATAATTAAAATGTAAATACTTTTTATCATCAAATACTAATTGTTAGTTAAACAACAGCTAATGTACTATTTAATGTATGGAATTACATAATACATTACTGAATCATTTAGTTATATGTTATGCTCAATAAATAAAAAATAAAACTTCAGAACTACCAAACTATCTATATACATACATATAACAAAACTTTGGTTAAGCCATATCTGTACATGAAATATTTAAAAATTTTAATTTAAATATGTTTTAAGGATATAGAAGTGGAAACGATTTTTTTGGGCTACTTGTCTACTTTTATTTCTGTCCATCTCTTTGACAGTCAACCTAGGGAAAACAGGAGAAAAACTAGTTTTCCTCTTGGAAAAAAAGTAGTGTTCATGCGGGGTGGTGATTAAAAAAAAATTTTGCATACTGATTACCAAACATTATAAAATTTATATCGGTTACTTTTTGTCCTTGAAAGAAAGCATTCACATCATATTAAGTATATTAGGTTTAGATTAATAAATGACCGCTAGATATGGTGCAATTGTAAAAGTTTCAATTTAATATTTTATAACATAAAATAATACAATGTGATTTTTCTGTGAAATTGAGAGTGGTTCAACACTTAAAAAATGAAGTTAAAAAAAAAACATTCATTGTTTACTAAGCGGTACGAAGTATACTGGGTTAGCAATTTGGTAATGTACCTTCTTCCTAATCACTTTAATACTTATGTATTACAAAATTTTAGGTGAATTTAAAAAAGATCAATAGTAGAGAAATACCAGTAGGAAGGCACAAGATGTAGGCAATGATAGACGGAATGGTGTGACGATCCTCCAGGGAGACCTAGGTTTAGCGATATGTGTCTATCAGCTATCAGACATGTATATGATTTTTGTATAAACCAAAACTAATACAAATTATAATATTATTTAACAATATTTGGAAAGTTATTTATTTTTGTAACTAAACATATTTTTAGAAAATAACTAGTGATAAACCAAATCAACCATTTATTATTAACACTAAAAACTTGATGAAATTTTTTATAAAGCAATAAAATTGATAACATTATCTACTATTTCTAAATTTTTGTCCATTGATAAATTTCAACTTGTGGGCTTGGATTCCTAAAGTAGTCCTGTACATTAATAAGCCATATGATGTAGTTATTTTTATTTGCTACATGAACATTGGTTTGCAAATTAGATTTTACTTGTCACATTAAAAATATAATTTAAGAATGTTTTGTTTAATTGAGAATGTCATTACATATTGCACTTTTTGAAATGTGAATAGTGATTAGACACATACTTTAGTACATATACATATTAATTTCTCTCTTTCTATAGAGTATAGATAACTTAACTAATTTTAATATTATGATGGCAAAAATAATTATACCTAAAGATAATACCTACTTAGAAATAGGATATTATAAAGCAGTAAGATAATATTTGTGTATTTTCGAAAAATAACAATAATTGTTATTAAATATGGGTGTTTTGATAACTTTTTATCTTTTAACGTTTTATGTAAACATACCTGACAATAAGCTTTCATAATGAGAAACGAAAACAACCATATAAGTGCTTTATGAAGTCAAAAGTAACAAACATTGGTGTCTTATTCATATTTTAATAAACATTGATGACACATTGTAGACAGTTGCAGGAGCTTTGCTCTGATAAGCGAAGACGCACTACTATGAAGGCGACCTATAACGATAAGGTCAGAAAGGAGGTTGTTATTGAAAACAAGTCCGCAGGGGGCGGCTATACTTACATTATCGTTACAGTTGTTAAAGTCAACAGGCGCTGCAGTATCTATAGCCCATCCATTCGTAAATGCCCCCGTTGACTGCAGCATTGCTTTTTAACCTAATTATATCGTTATTGTTCTACATCAGCACTATTTAAATCTACACAAAATAGATTAAGGTCATGCTTTTAATTTTAAATGTGCTGATGACACTAATTAAAATATTATTATATTTCTTAAAATATAGATTTAATAGAAAAATATTGAACCCATAATGTGTAATAAAACAAAATGTATTTACCTAAAAATAATCATAACTGTTTTGACAGTTTTCACCTGACGGAGAATGACATATGCTATAAATAACAGTATATAAATTTTTGTGTCATTTAATTTTCAATTTTTTGTAAAAAAGATTGATTATTTGTTTCAATTAAACTTGTATTCCATAAATTAATTATAAATCAAAATATTAAAACATAGTTACAGAAGAGGAAGGGTCCAACTTCATATAAGACATATTTATTGATAAATGAACTTAGCAAGTAAGATTTTTTTAGAAAAATTAAAATAAATACTAATCATAAATTTTAATACATCGATAATTATGAGAAAATTGTGACCTTGAAAACGTTTCCTTTATATGCAACGCTTTTAACTTTGATTATCTAAGTATGATGACATGCGTAAATAGGCCTTCTTGTAAGTTGCTAAAAACAAACAACTTATTGCTAGCCGGTAGTAATTAAAAGTCAGAGTATTATTCCTTCGAACATAGGGTTATCTTGGGTCTGGAGTTACGATAAGCGTATCGCAGGGGGTACCTAGTATCAATATCATGCGACGACTGTCGGGGTACCACCAGGTCACTACGCACTATATAAAATAAAAATTAATTGGCTCTAATCTCTATATTTATTCTCCTATAATGAAGACAAGAAATTAGTACGAAGTTGCTATTTTATTTTCCAAAAATATTTTTCTCGTTAAGATCAGCTCTGTAATCCTTGACTATCAAGTTTATAACTGGAAGGGGCTTTATAGTTATATCTTAGTATAGTTTTTAGATAAAGATAACAAAAAGTTACGTGTGTATATTCTGTATTCGATCAACAACAAACAGATCGTTATTGATGAAAAAATGCCATTGCTAAAGTGGCCTTTATTCACAATAAAGAAATCATTAGGTCTATTACATGAAATAGAAATGAATGTGAAAGTACTCCTGCAATTGAATATAAACGTTTTTAAAAAAGATTTAAATAATTTATTTACTTATATTTCAAAACATTTCATCGTAAGAAGGAAAAAACGATTTAAGATACATTCTAAAAAAAAACTAATTCAAAAACATCCTTTTTTTTTAAAGGTAATTCAATGTAAATGAATTTTTTACTTGCTATCTATTGATAATACGTTTGACTGTTAACTCATTTCTACAATTTGAGCAATAAGTATAAATAGTCGCTTCATTTGTACGAAGAGGTTTGGTTCTCGCCAGCGGACAGGTAACAATATCTAACGGTCAATATACGAGTAAACGGCTTAATTCGGCATCTAGTATTACTATTCATCGGAGATCAAAAAAAGTTTCATCGGAGACAATCGCGTGGATATCAAATGTGTCCTTGGAATGAATTTGTGGCTAAGGTTTTCCTTACTAGTAGTGTGAATCAATGAAACAATTTTAAAGTACGAGGGGCGATCAAAAAGTAATGATAATGAGTATAATAAAACAACGATTCTAGTTTAAATTGAATTTATTTTTCTACATAGTCTCCTAACAAGTCAATACTTTTAGTCCAAAGTTTCTCTAAACCTAAGATACCCTTTAAAAAAAATATCTTGGCTATCCCAAAATGCTTCTACATCAGCCATCACCTCGTTATCATCCTCAAATTTCTTGCACCTGAGGTGTTCCTTGAGCCGAGAAAATAAATAAAAGTCGCTGGGGGCTAAGTCTGGAGAATAGGGTAGGTGTTCAACCAGTTCGAAGCCTGCTTCTCGAATGGCAGCCATCACAACTTCGGCTTTGAGTGCAGGAGCGTTGTCCTGATGAAACAGGACTTTCGCTCGGAGTTTGCCCCGTCTTTTTTCCTTTTTGACTTCTCTCAGTCGTCTTATTTGGTCTATAGATTGTTGATTATAGATTGTTGTTTGGTCTCAAGAGCAAAATGATGGATCCATGTTTCATCCATGGTCAAAAATCAAGACAAAAATTTTCT
>DWQX01005276.1:0-13311 GCA_018245475.1 Pharmacophagus antenor
GTTTTAAATTATAAAAGTAACCGTATTTATATATATATATATAATTAACTCTTTAATGCTTGACTAGTTATTAATTATGTATTCATAAACCTTAAAGCACAAAATTTTGTACATAAGGTGGACTTAATGTTATCTACCTGATATTAACAGTTTGCCACTATACATGTATTGTCGTATACTAGCTGTCAACATTCAAACATATTTGTGATCCAAAGTATTTTGGGCGACTACGCTTCACTTTTCTTGCCGTCATTGTCACACATCTTTGACATATTTATATAAAATAATTAGAGTGAACGTTGGATTGCAAGCAGCTACGGTAGATATTTAATATAGCTTCACACTTACTATACGACTAGTTATCAGCTGCCAAAGTTTGAACCCGCTTTTTACCCTCGTCATGGAAGTAATTTCAGAAACATTTCTTCCCAGTGGAAACCTACAAATAATAAAATACACCCTGCAAATTTCATGTCTCGGGGATCCGTGGCTAAGACTGCTTTTATATATAGTCAGTAAGCGAATCAGTCAGGATTTTGATTTTTATATGTATATATTGACAGTAGAAATAAGGTCTGTAGTAGGCACTCCGATACGTGTGCATTCAATAACATAAATGGACATTTGATAGCTATCGAAGCAAAATCAAATTTCCAATGTCCCGTATTAAAAATTAATAAGCAGCAAATTAACACTCGGTTGGTGTAACAAAAGGTACTAATCCCGTGGCTGATACAATCAGCCCCGGGGCGTTATCCACCACCCGCGTACAAGCAGCTATCGATCTTCAGCCAGCGCTGACGTCCGTGCATGATTAATGGTAACTGAGTCCCTTGGCCTCGAACCAATCTACATCAAACCTTATTCGTTAACAAATGCCACAATTCGCTAACGTATAATATAATCTAATTAAATTAGTAAAATTAGTACTGATGACAGATCTTACGATCACACACCGGATCACAACGACACTATTATGGCGGCAGATTGACATTGAGAGTAGTAGCTGCCCAGACGAGATAAAAAAAACCCTGCTACTAACCAGACTCCACTTCTCCACTGGAACTGATCTCGGCACCTCCGCGTAACAAGGCAAGCGCTACGCAGCAGTCAGCAGTCTGCAGTCTAGGTAAGTAACATTACTGTGCGCGTTTCGGCCACCTATTACAGATAAAAAATTATTTGTTTCGGTTTGTAGGACCCCTGTACCTAGTGAAATTACTAAGGTAATGAGACATGTTTTTTTATTTTTTTTACTTACATGTTAAGTTTCCATGGCGTCGTAGTTTATCGCTTGTTTCGTAACACTAAGGTCACCAGTTCGATTCCGGAGCCACGTGTGATTTGGGTGAATGTAGAGTTTTTTCAAACCTGAGCTGCCACCCTCAAAGTTAATCTCCAACTTAACATCGTTGCTGTCTTTCGGTAGTCATACTTATAAGAGCCAGTATGTTATGGGAAGTACATTTCGCCATCTAGTCAGTTTATTTAAAATTATGGTGACAATTGAGTCATGTGTTAGCTCATTGTCCATAAAAAAATTCAAAACCCGCAGTGACGAGAGCAGTGAGTTGATCTTTTTGTGGTTGTTATTGTAACTCGCCTCACTTCGTCCTCGTAGTTCTTAATCAACTAGTCGTTCTAGTTCTTGTTTAATTTAATTAGTTAGGAGATTCTGGATCCGCGAGCCTTAAGTGCGATGAACACGATGAATGATGAATTCGTCAATGAAACTAACAGCGAATGAATAAAAACAATATGTTATTTCGCTCATTTCTGCTTCCTTAATTCGCAAATACTACGACTAAACTCAACGTGAGGCATCCTCAGATATTAAACGTTCGACAGCGCGACATGGTGATAATTAGTCGTTGTATTTGCGTTTAAAAAAGCGGAAAAATGCAAAATATTTTTTTTTATTTTATTAAGTCATGGAGTTCCGCAAAGTAACGCTTGGGTAAGTATATAATAATGGCGAATAGATCGCTCGAATTTAAGGCCTATATTATCATCTATAACATCGCGTTACAGTAATGCATGTTGTAAAGAAAAAAAATATAAATAAAATCACTTGTCACCGTTAGCAGGGCATAAGTCGCCTGCGCGGCGATCCATTGTCACATTAACGGCGGCTACACCTAATTCATTAGCCGTTACACAAGCGGGATTACCATAAGACTCTAGTAGAAAATAATCTCGGGATCGTGGATATAAATAAATATGCCACACCAAAATTTAGTGGCTGAAGTCGACGCGCCCCGCTGCGCGCAAAGGTCCCGCACCACCGACGTGGCGCTACGAGACCTTCGTTCATTTTTATGATATACCCACAAAAACCGCATTAACATATAAAATAATGCGAGTGTTTGTCCGAACGCACATTTAACATGTAATGACTTGTTATACACCTTTGTGTTTGGTGGTGCTGTGGTTTACCGCTTGCATTGTAAAATGGAGGTTCTGAGTTCGATTCTGGGGATACATTAGTAGTTGATGGTGGTAGGACTTCATATTATTAGCATTACAGCGATGCTTTGTTTCATAAAGGTGAGAGATAAACAATTTGCTTTTACCATTTGCGTTCTCATTTTCACTAACTTAAAATGTGAAATTGGGGTCAAGTATTAGCCCATTGTTGATAAAAAAATATCTATTCGATAAGAAATTACCAATTTTTACGAGAATAAAACTGCAATTTAAACTAGATATAGTTTTAGTTTTAATTACCATAGCCAGCATTGAAGAATATGGGAGCTAGTGAATCCGGGTGGAAATGCTAGTGAAACATATTTTTGAACTGTCATCGGGAACTAATTTCGTGAGGTTTTTTGTGGTTTCCCTATTGAATAATAATTTAGTGAGGCTCGGGACAGCGGACACCGCTCCGCGCTGCTCGATCGAGCTAATAGTTGTTTAGATGCCTATACTAGCATGATGTTAGTTTGACTTTAGTCTTATCGCTGATAGTTCGTTTGACGACTATTTGCTACATCTTTATCCAACCTTTACACTAGATTTCCCAAAATAAGACACTATTATTTTTGGCCAACAATGAAATCACACTCGATTTCAATTTCAGATCATGTTGAGTGAGAATGGGGCTGTAGATAATAAAGCTTTGCTCGCACAAAACACTCTGGCTTTAACATGTATGCTTGCCGAAGCACAGCAACGTTGTAATGGCGGCAGGTTCACTTTGAGGGTGATAGCCAGTCGGGCGGGCTCGAGAAACATCACCATAAAATAATATGCGTTATGATTATGGTCAATAAAACTATAATTTACACTTACAAGGAACATAGAGACGATGAATATATATTCAAGAAATAATAAAGTCTGTAGTCATTCAGTACAAAAACAGAGTCTATATAATAATAAATGTAATTGTTTTGGAACTAAATACAATGTAATGTATATTATGTATAAATTTCGACTACAAAGCAACCATTTTAGATAATTTTTATGTAAATGCATTTTTAATCTATCTAGGTATAGGTACAAATCGGTAAAGAGATTTAAGATTATCTATAATCTTCAGGTTATTATTTATTTATTATATTGATATTATTATTTTACTATATTGAGGAATATCTACATTCGTGCAGAATTCGCTGGTTTAGGCTTCGGCAATTGTGAGGTAAATAATTATACTAAATGTTTTCCAAATGCGAGAAATAAAAACTTAATTGTAACAGTCATAATAATTAAATTTAATTATAACCTGTTATGTAGGGCGGCGTATCTTACCGTTCAATTTCAATTAATTCTGCTTTTACTCAGTAAAAGTATTTCGATTTATTTGTATTTAATGATGACGCATCTGGAGCAGGCGCGCTGGGATAGAGAAAGCGAACGTATATCCAAATCGAGGAAGTTTATTTTAACTGTAATATGTATAAATTAAGCTTTTGGTGGACTTTTTACGTGACTAAAGTCATTATTAAATTATATGAGGTATTATTTATTTATAGTTGGGCCTCGTTTAAACTCTTGACGTGCTTAATTTATTATATATTGACACATTTAATTTTTGCAAACAAAACAAGTATTTTTTGAAAACGTGTTTTACATTTGTGCTTAATATTTTCTGTACTAGATATTGTAGATTTTCGTAAGTTTGGCCCAATCCATCAATCTATGGTAAACTCTGACCTATTTTTTAACTTATAATACTATCTTATTCTTATATAACCCAAAAAACCATAGTTATTATGTAGACAAAAACTAAACAGCATGAAATTAAGTATTTGAATTTGAATATTTACGGATCTAGTAATAACTACCACTAGGTAAATGCTCTGCTAATTTTGATCGTGTATGCTATGATTTATTTCTATTATTATTTGTATAAATGGTAAAAATATAATTACGTTACTTGGTGCCCAAATTGCAGTAGTCACGGGAAAGCTCGGCTAACTGCAGCCACGCGCCGATCACGCCCCACAAATATTATTTATGTACAATTCTACACTCCTACAGACGATCTTATTTATCTATTTTATGCTTATTTCTTTGATACTCCCCGTCAATAAAACTTTATCATCGATTTTAAACTCTATTACATAGACTATATAGTATAAATTCTATTAGAGTTCGGTTGCGATCGATACGGTGTTATTTTTTGATAAGCATGGGCAGCCATAGGCGTATCTAAAGATGTCGCGTGGCAATTGCTATGGGAATCTATGGTCGTTATGCCGATTTGAAATATTTCTTGCTGTTAAGTCATTTTTAATTGCATTCGGGTTAGGGCGTTCGACCCGTTGAGCTATTTTATTTTTAGAACGAACATGAAATGTAATGTACCCATAAATGTGGAGTATAATTTAAAATCGCTGTTAAATTAATATTTTATAGATTGCAAAGTAATAACGATTACTTAAGTCACCGTTCCAATTCTATTTACTTATTTATGACCACCAATGTGGTTTAACAACTTGCTTATTTACTCAATGATCGGTCGACACTCGTTTATAAAGTACATTTTAAGTGAAAATGTATCTGTATTCGAATAGGACCTCAGGTACTTTTGAATCGCTTGTGAGAAATTGCGATTCAATGACTCCAAAAAGCTAAAACCGTTCAAAGGTCAATAGGCCAACGACTCAAAGCGAGCTAAACTTAAAACGATTCTGTTATAGTTAGGCGAACTGAAAAGTTAATTTATTGCGGGTTCAAAACTTTAATTAATCAGAGAACTTAGAAAGTATCCTTGATTGTGTTTGGTAAAGGTTTCGTAACTAGTTCTTAACAATAAAATTATCAAATACATAAAAAAAAATTGTGAAAAATTAGGTGTAATATTAGTAGTTAGTAACAGTTAAATTTCTGATTACTTAAATTGTATATTTATATTCTTCGAAGACTTTCACTTTGTTTATATATTCACACTGCGCATTTTGGTGTATGTTTTTATGCTTTAATCAAAGAATATTCTCTTTTCTAGTTCCTTCTGGGAGTATTATAACAATTTATTCAATGTTATATTTCTTTTAATTATTTGTTTATCGGTAGAGTATTGATTTCTTTTATTTCATTTAATGAAGGAGGTCTCAGCATTATAAGCATTTAATTAAAATATGTTTGAAATGTTTTTTATTTTTTTTAATGTTAATAAACATTTTTGCGAGCGCATGGAGAGGGTCGGCGTGGTACCCGCGAGGCGTCGCTCTGAGCAATTTGTTGAAACTCGCGCGGAATGCGTGAGGTGTGCACCGCTTGCACAACTGATGATGTACCGTCCTTAACACAACTGTTATTTGATATTTTGTTTAAATTAGCCGATCTGTTCAATTATATCATTTAGTATAGTAAAATTATAATCTAATAACTGTCATCATCGTGCTCCTTCGACGTTAACAGTTTAATGTTTTGCCAACAGATAGCGTTGTTAATTTTTTTTTGAAAGAAAACTTTTTCATTTTTTTTGCAACTGATGGAATGCTATTTTAATTATAAATTTAGTGTAATTTTATAAATGGTGTAGTCGGCCAACTGGATATATGTGTAATGATGTCACATCTCACACTTGTACCATAGGACTAATAGAAATTGGGATGCAATTGTTTTTAGTTTTGTTAATATTTATAAAAGCTATATGTTGCATATTGTCGCATCTATTAGGGTATTTAGTTAACCTCATCTCGTATTATATGATAAAATAGGTTTTCAATAATTCATCATGATCATCCCGAGGTAGTCCTGATTTTGGACCTAGGCCTTGACACTAGATTGACCAGAGAAGTTATTGTATCTGCTTTTCCACTTAGCTTAATAACAATTACATATAGTATTATAACACAATCTCATAAATTTTATATGAGAGTAAATTAATTGAGAGTCACATCTACTTTCATCGTATTTGTGTTAAAGTTAATTAATGTCAGTAAAAGGAATATTTACGGTCATTAGAACGCGTTTCATTACGCATTTCAGTCTCCAGTATTGGACCCTTTAGTTATAAAATGAGAATAGTTTTGTATAACAATGTGTTATCTTAAATTAAATATTTGAATTACTTTTGTACGCGTCTGTACCGGCGACCCCAGCTTAGCTATCAAAAGGGCCGGTCCCCAGTTGAAAGGCGCGAGTGTCAGAAAAACAGTCGCCCGCCGACCGCAATGAATAGCAAAAATTTACATTTCACGCAACCTACGCAACTGTAGAGACGTTACGGTTGGATGACGCGGTGCAATACGTAAGCCACAGCGGTGGCAGCGGCGGTAGCGGTAGTGATGGTGATTTTAAACTTATTAACACTTTATAAATCGGTAGCCTATTTTTGGGTTTTTCGTCGTCGTTGACTTTTGTAGCTGATGACTATTGAGAGACAAACTTTCAGACGATTATTCAGTTATTTAAATTTACACATTCATTTTTAAATTAAAAACTGTGCGATAAAGCGTTCGAGAAAAACAACAAAATCAGAGAATTTCTTTTTTATCACTGGTCGATAATGTGTTAAGTATTGAGTTTAATGCAGAATACAAGGTGATTTAATTATGATCATATTATATTACATCATGGACAACCAATTCGCATCGAAGCTAACAGCAACTGGATGCGTATAGTGGAAGATCAAGCATAGTGGGTTTCCTGGAAAGAGGCCTACATCCAATGCATTGATGATGATAAAAGACCACATTTCCACTTACCATTAGGTAGGATCGTAGACGAGTTATAGTATAAATAAATAAAAAAAATTTTCGTTGACTTTTCGTAGCACATAAAACTTAATAATAAACGCAATTTTCTAATATTTTCTTAATATTTCTTATGTATATTTGAAAATTAACTGTAAGGCTCAAATATACCCGATTTTAAAATACAAAAAGTCAATATTTTTGTCAAATTAACGTTGTGATTTAACATTATAAAGTATCTTAATTGCGTAATGACATGTTGTTGTGATAGATTGTAAAAATGACGACAGATTATTTATGTTTTAAAGTTAACACTAGATTTACCAACACATTATTTTGTAATAAAATGTACAAAACAATGTTGCCAGAGGCGGTTTAAAAGAATAAAAAAAGTCAAACGCTGTACAGAACTTTTTATCTAGGCTTGGTCCATTAAAATAACGGATCCGATAAATCTAGTGTTAAACTTGTTTTCATTTAAATTTTCAAAACAACCTTACTTCAACATTGACAGTTATAGTCTAAAGACGTGTATATAAAATTCCTTTTTTTATTTTAAATAACGAAAAGTCTCTAAAAAAATTAAGCGACATAAGTATATAATTTGTACCACAACGCCATAACTTTGTGCGATGGGCCAGTACTGCTTAATATTATCGAGGGCTCTTTTACTAAGTCAGTTGTTTTAGTTTGTCACACTCGACGCACTTTATATGGTTTAATTGGCTTAATTGACAAATAGATCAAATTATTTAAGAACCACTGCACAAAGTATACTTACTACATATGCTGTAATGTGGGATACGTTATTTACAAATTGTTTGGATACGTATATTGACATCACAGTCTCAGGTGTCCGTTTCTTATCAAATATCTTAAGTAAATTTCAAGAAATCAAATGTATTATTATTTAAGCTTTTTTAATACATTTAATCTGCGGAAAAAGAAATATAAATGACTACATTTATTAGACTGATGGCTCGCAGATCCGAAGTCTGAAAGATAAAATAACATTTTCAAAAGAAACAAGACTAGGAACGGCGAGAACGCGTGTGAAATAGAAATGCAACGGACGGTGAAGGGTAGGTAGGTACTAGCGGATTATTTAGTACTAATATTTGATCAATCTCTCTGGGTTGGGTGGATGTGGCCGCCGCGCGGGCGCGTTGCCACGTGTCCGCGAGTGCGCAGTCGCACGCGCCGTCGCGCCTGCTGTATGATCGATCCGCGGTTGCACGGTGCACAGATTATATAATTACACTCTTTAATATATGTTTTTTTTTATTCTTAACCCAAAACTAAAAAAAGTGTAAATTTGGTATGTCTGTATCTGTGTGACTATCTGTGGTACATGTGCATAACATTCGAACGCTTATTCTAATTTTGTTTATTCCTATTTGAATAAAGTTAGTACAAATAAAATAATATTAAAATTGCTGTTTATAAGCAGAAAACAAATTAAGAAAATGATTTTATATTTCGTCCAGATTTATAAAGTTTGTATAATAAACATCTATTGCGAGTGTTCTAATCATTCATAAATAAAAACTTACGAACACGATATGACAGTAAATATTTTAATCAGTAAGTATCTTTAGATATATTAAAATCTCGAATAAAAAATGCTCGTGCGTATAGGATATATTGTAAAATGTATCGTATTCTGTCTTCTCCGAGACCATATAATTTGGGGTAATTTACTATTTGTGTATAAGAAATTTATTCTTTGCCATTTAAAAAAAATGTTACGCATTATGTCATCATGACAGATTACATTATGTTAATCAGGCACAGTAGAATACTAATTTTGATATTAACACTGATAAGTTATTTTTAATGTGGGAAAAATCAGTCGGCAACGTTAGTGTATTTATTTTAAGCATTAGATGCTTAAGTAAGATTTGTTAGTATGAGCTTTGATAGGGCCGACATGTCTAAATAACGCAAAGGTCCTGAAGTAATAAAAAATAATAATTTCTATAGTGTTTCGTTTTGAATTTTGCAAGTCTGGACTTGTTTTGTTTTTATAAATATGATGATGATCAATATAAATTTTTATTCATAATATTGAAGCGAGTAGGCTAGTGTTAATGTTAAGTGACAATGAGGCCGTAGAAGTGAAGCTCAGAATAAATCTGACTCTCACATTACTCAGATTGACGTTTAGGGTGGTAACTATAACTGTTGTTAAGCATTACGCTTTTAGACAAAACAATTTTTTAGTTAAAAATATCAGAATGTATTAACTCAAAGAAATATTGACATAGCGTTTGTAGGAGTCACTATCACTCTTAATGCTTGAGATAAAATTTTAGTAAATGATATTAAAATCAATATTAACATTTATTATCGTCTTTTGAGGTATGAACATAGGTGAGTCCAACTATATTTATATTTGTATATTTATCTTTTCATTATAGTATAGTCTTGTTTTTAATTTATGCGTTAATAAAGACTGAATTGCAATATGGGTATGATAATAAACTTAAATTAAAAAATTAAAACTTTAAATTATAAAGGCGTATTTGGTGAAATAAAATTCTATTTATAAACCGACGTTACGGCTTCGGAACGATCGGGTTTTAGTACATTTTGTATTTTTAAAAGTGATGATTGTCTTCAATACAGAAAACCCATAGACGAAACTGTGTCAACCCTGTTCAATCTAAATGGTATGTGTTGGTTACTAACGTTAAAAATGGAAGTCTTATCTTAAGTAGATACATTAGGGTACTTGCACCTTGCACGGTGGACCATAGAACTTTTTTATTTCTGCGTACCGTTACAGCTCTAATTAACAATAAAAATTATGCTTTCATTGACGGACGAAAGAACGTATTTTAGGCTGCATCGACTTTTATATACAAACAATGTAAAGCTATTTCAAAATATAGCTAAAAAATTAAAAATCAGAGTAACATCAACATTTTTTTATTATAGTGAAAAGTGTAAAGCATATAAATTCAGTCCAGGGATAGTGACAAAACTATAACTTAGTGATTTAATCTGTCACCAAGGAAGTTAACGCCTGATCTCAATGTCGCATGATGTTCAATGACAATGAGACTGTATATGGTCAAGTGTACTATCTCTGGCTTTCACACGTTTGTCTGCCGGAACACAGCAACGCTGTTATGGCGGTAGGTTAAATTATTATAAATGTTATTTTATGTCATCCCTACCTATCTACTATCTATACCTATTGGCTGTAGATGGTTGTGGTTTATTCAAATACTATTTTTTATCATCAGATAAAATGATATCGTGCAGTGTAAATAGGGGCACAGACTCTGTTGCGGATAAAATTGTTATTTGGCGAGCAGCGCGCAAATACCGCTCGTGTCATCCCACATCACGGCCGCCGGTTCGCCCCAACCCTTTTTGTTTCAACTCGAAAGGTTGGAGGTTGAACCTCGCGACCTGCGAATGTCATTTTTTGTTCTTCATCGCTCTTCGTGAATTTACATTTAACTTATAATTTCGCAATAATCGGCGATGAATCCATTTTTATTATGATAAGAAATTTAATTTGATGTTGTATGTAATCGTTGACGTAGTCCAATTGAAATTAATTTGTGAAATTAACAACTAACTACTCGTATATTCGAATGAAAAATGAATGACGCTTAAAGCTTCATATTAATGAATCCGGAATCCGCAAACTACTTAATTAATTATCAGGGACATTTTTCACATGCAGTACTCTGATCCCCAGATAGTCAAGCACTGTTAGTATGGATTATCAGAGACCGATATACTTACATAGATATCTAAAATTAATATTTAAATAAATATTTATTAGCAACCAGCCACAAAATAAACAAAAATGCCCATCAAATAATTGTTTTTCCTGAGCAGGAATCGAAACCGCGACCCCTGGTGTAAGAGGTATCTACCATGACACCAATGAGCCGGTTAAAATTTCGTCAAAGTAATTAACAACCAAAAATTACATATAATGTATGTATTTTTAAAAACTTTCGTTACATGCAAAGAACCTTTAGACTAGATGGTAAATTTATACAGAAATCGTTATCCAAACGGTTACTTATAGCTCCGGATGAAGTAACTGATATCGAAAATTAAAGGTAATCGAAAAAAATACAAGTTTTGCTTGTTGGGTGTTACAGCGCCACGAACTGATAGACATGCGCAGAGATACTCGCATTAAGAGTATAACGCCATCCTTTTTGCGTCCTACTCTATGAAAGGATGCAAATTACTAAGATACTCCACCTGGAGTAAGTATCAATTTAGTTTAGAAACATTGACAAAAATAATAACATTATTTTTTTAAGAATACTGTTAATAACATTTATAAAACTGATGACATTAGCTAGTTCGTAAGACGCCGCTCCCCTTTCCGGTTTCTGTCCAGCGCAATGGGGGACATTAGACCCAGACGATCTGTTTAATCGGATGTGAAATTATCTGGAAGAGCACGTGTTCCTATGCTTTTTTTGTTTAATCACGTGTTTGTTCCGTGATGCGTACTTTATAGTGTATATTTTTTTAGTAGTAGTAGCAGTAACTCATAATATTAGTAATAATGTTTTTGTTTTGGTCTGAGTCTCCAATATAAATACTATTTTGATCTTTATATCTATTTCCCAATAGCAGTATGTCCCACAAATGCGCTTATGTAAATAACGTACAATGTGATTCTCAGTAGGACTCTGCCGTCGTATGACGAGGTTCTTCAATAGGAACAATTTTTCTGTATTGGTAATTATTATCGTTGATAATATTGAGCACGCATTTATTATCTTAGAATTTTCTTCTAAGGCAAAGCAATCGTGCATAATGACGTGAACACATTGGAAATTGTAGTGCCGCTAAGTATAATTGAATTCTGCGGTTTTTTATTGCAAACAGCACTTTCATAATTCTCGATTATTTTAGCAATGATGTCTAATGCAAAAATGTGGTAACGCATTAGATCTATCACGTTACCGGTAACCGAGTAGATAGACGCACGTCGGAGCGGGTCACGTAGGCGCTCTGATGCAATCAGCCGGCACTGTAATTTTATATATTGACCGATGCGCCCGGCGCGGTAGCTCGATTAAAAATTGGATAAAATTGGTTATGGCCGACGCAAATTGTTCGCGTCCCATTCCGCATCTAGGTTGTGGTTAGCTGGAATAAGGAATATTTTCAGATTATTCCACGCGTAAAAAATATAGAAAATAAAAATTAAGGAATAAAATATGGTTGATATGGAACTGCGATTGTCGATGGTTCGACATAGTTTTTTTTTAATCAAACGTACTGGTGGAGGGGAAAAGAAATTATGACGTTTATGAAAATATGATCGACATTAATCATTCAATGAATACTATTTTGAGAACAGTGAAAAGATATCTTTTACTAGCCGCGTAGTTCTATCTAGAAATCAATGTTTTATAATAATCTATTTAAAAAACTATCATACTAGTTTGTTGAAATAATAAAAATATTCTTTATATATATTATTGCTGACAATATGCTTCTGATAAACACAGACAGATGAGTTGTTGCTCAAGGCTTATAACATTATCTTTTTGAATTATAAAAATATACGTTACGTTAAGAACTGAGAATAAATGTGACGTTATCTTTGGTATAATCAGGGTCAAATTTTCCTATAGACTATTTAAGCATCTTCCTTCGGCCTCAACATCAAGAGAGATCCAGTTGTTATAAATAGTCTAGTATGAATAATTATATGTTTAATATTTTATTACCTCTCGCGTAATAAATGAATTTAAAAACGAGAGGTAAAAGAGTTTCATAAGTACAATGGCCTAGGGTTTCTTTTTATCTAAATCCAGCCCTGGGTACAATTATGTAATAAAGCGTCCAATGTTATCGCCCCACAGCACCCGCTCAACTTAGCGTATAACTTGTGTTATTCGTTACACTGTCACGTGCACAATTTCCACGCAAGTGTACACGATTACACTAAAGACATTCGTAGCGAAAAAACCGTGTAATTATCTTCAACAATTAACAGTGTATGATTCGCATGGCGCATTTTAATAGCGTAAATGATTTATGAATCACAGGCACGAGATTTTGATACAATGTTATGTGAACAAATTGAAGTTAACATTATAATTACTAATTATCTTATTCATCTAACAGGGCTAGAATCTACGATCAAAAAGATATATAAATAATATATATA
>DWQX01005277.1:0-13307 GCA_018245475.1 Pharmacophagus antenor
CTACCACCATAACAGCAGTGTTTCGCTAATCTTATATACAAGATTCTAGGTAAGCACATATTATTTCAACACGATTTATTGTACAAGTCTAGATGGATAGGACGCAATCATCGCTTAGTTCAAAAAATATACTTCGAATGTGAAATGTTTTCCATAACAAGAATAAAAAAATATACATAATTCATATAAAGACTACATTGGTCTACTATAAAAAAAAGTACGACGTTAACAACCCACCGTACATCGCCTCGAGAATAAATTACTCAATTCACGTGCTCCGTTACATCACGAGAGGCGTTAAAAAAAGAAAGTAAAACATTAAT
Source organism: Pharmacophagus antenor (assembly GCA_018245475.1). Classification (NCBI taxonomy): domain Eukaryota; kingdom Metazoa; phylum Arthropoda; class Insecta; order Lepidoptera; family Papilionidae; genus Pharmacophagus; species Pharmacophagus antenor. The sequence continues at coordinate 324 of DWQX01005277.1, forward strand.
TCCTTTAAACAAAAGCGCAAAATAAATCATACGTAACGGACGGACAAAAGAGTAGAAAGTTTGATTATTACAGCACAATGGGAGGTACAGTCGCTCGCTAAAAGCTTGAGAGTACGCTCAAAGGGCTGAGTGCAACGGAAATTACATCATGCACACCTTGTTGTGTTCACTGTACTCTTTGAATATCGAATGGCATTATGCGCGATCTGATAACTGTTTTATTCTTATTTACTCAATTTTTTTCAAATTGGACTGTCGTCAGTTTTTGTGTTCGATAAATGAAACCATTTCTCGAAGACAAAAACTTAAAAATATCACTGTCATCCCTCACTTTTCACCGCTTCCTAGGTTCTTTAGCTAGGGATAAGAAACGACGCAACAAGCGCCCAAGCTTTGTAGTACATCTAAGTAAATACAAAGAAGTATTAGTTTAAAACCGTGGAAATTAAACTAGTGATCGAGGTCAAAAACATTTTCATAAAAGGTATAAATAATACTAAACTACAATGAAACAGTCAACAGATCGATCAGTCACCGCAAACAGCATCCGTTTACGAGTATAACGCGAGGACTACCTGAATCTAATCTCAACCATATTGAAGGAAGGAGAAGACTCGAGTCAAGACGTAACATTTAGTAAATACTCTTCAAACTAGTTTTGACGAATGATTCGTTTCAAATAGAAAGAGAAAAATAACGTGAAATGCCATAGGTCACAGATAATAAATCAATTTATTGTATTAATAACCATCCGTCTACCTGTCGCATAACACCGTCCACGCACAAATGTAAGTGATCAAAACACGCAATCAGTCGTCTCATTCAACCGTATAATGCCGTTCATCTTTTAACACTTCTTCGCCTTTGTACGGCAAGCCTTTGTATGCTATGGTATTGATTGGCGCGTAAAGCCTACCTATTCATACCCCGGCACCGCGTTAATGTGATAAAATAAAGCAATTACCTCGCACGTCACTCATTTGTCGTCGATTTGTGATATTTGAACGAGTAATTGTTTATATTATGATGGGGTGTGGTAGTGTAATGATTGGGATTTAGAATTCGATCTTTACTAATCTCTACTTATAATGTACTTTTTTGTGTCTAATTTAAAACCATTTGCTTATATTAATATAGTACGACGACCCCTGCAAGTTTTACAACATATATCACTGATATTTATATTGCTATAAGTTGACCATAGTCTATACCTACAACATTGGCACGATTTTTAAATTATTAAGTATTGTAACGGTCAACGTTCAATACGAATAAATACCAATGAAGTTCTTTAATTCTGTATTATTATTTATATAAATCATTATTAACAATGTCAATATAGATTATTAATGAATTCAAAATTAATTATCCCAAAAGGTAATTGTATAAAATTTTATCTCATGTAAAATTGTCTACGTATGGTCGGTCAAAATAGATGTTTTTACAAGATTTCATTTTTTTTAATAATATTAGTAAGTGTATCAAAAGAGCACAAATTTATATATCGATTTATTTATGATATTATTATTTTTATCATTTATAGCATCCGTAAATTTCACAACAATTACATATAGTAATTTTTTTTTTTAAATGGCAGTATTACATATTCTAAATTTGAATGAATTATTAACAAATGTATTTATAAAAGTAAAATTAAATACTTAAATAGAACACTGGCCATCTCTAACGCAAAACAGTTTTAATGCGCAACGTTTTCGTGGAAACTTTTCAGGTTTTAAAGAACAAAAAAAAATTCACCGTCGGCACCCAGTTAAAGCGGTGCTACTGTGCCCCAAGGCCACCATTTTAAACTCTGAGAGACACTACATTAAACTTTTTTGAGTACCCGTTAAAAACAAAAGCGTTGTACCGACTTGTACTTTTATTACTACTTTCGGCGTTCTAATTATAAATGATTTTTAATTTATTTAGTAATAGTTATATATTCGACAACTCTACGTTTCCAGGCTGTTTGATTATACAAATCAGATACTAACTGTTAACAGTAAAAAAATTAAAACTACTAGTAATATTGTAAAAAGTAATATTGTACTAGTTTAAAGATAAAAGTCAATTATTCAAATTAGGCTACTTAGTTGCAATTTTTAATGTCAATTATTATAATTTACATTTATGGACAGCTCTCCGATTCGCTCATCTTTCACTGCTTCCCAAGTGCTCTAGCTGGAACGTGGCTCTGACCTGGATGTATTAACAAAGAATAATGCCACCAAAGTTGAATGTTAAAAACACTTAACATAATAGGTACAGACTACAACGATAGCAGAACGTCTAATCAAGCAAGCAGTGACCCCTGACATATGACTTAAATACCAGCCAACACCTCCCTCGACCATTTTTGAACGAACGAGGTGACTTGATCCAAGACGCTATCGAAAGCAATGACAATTAAGGGAGCATGACGCAACTGCTGACATGGAAAATTCGAAAGAAATTGACTTAAGAAAACAAAAACAATATACCCAAAATACTGATCCACTGCTTTGATCTGTACATGAAAATATACTATAACTATAAAAATGCTTTACGTTATTTGATTACGTATGTTATAATTATGTTAAATAAGATAGTTCGCTTGATTTACTCGTGGAGCTTGTCTAAAATTTTCTCCAAAAAAATTAGCATATGTACTTTTTAATGTAATATTTGACCCCGATTGTTCCCGATGTTACAGTAATAATGAAGCCGTAGTTGGTCAAGCGCAATTGCCCGAAATACTTCTGGCTCTCACATGTATGGCTGCCGAAACACAGCAATGCTATTATGAAGGTAGGTCGAACCTATATTTGTACAGAAAACCATTCCGAACTCCGCTTAAAACTAAGACAGTAAATCTCGTCACCCCAGTAATTTTACTTATAACAGCGTTTTCAAACCGTAACACAGTAATATCTGCACACTGCACAGAAATAGGCCAAGCGGTCGTACCTACCACAGCACGTTCACAAAATCTAATTTTGACAGTGACCAGCCAACTTCCTAAATCCCATTATCATATTTATCTATTTGCTTTAGGGGACAACGACGACGCATTGTAAACTCTCTGATGGCTTAGATGGTATTCGCCTGTATCAATAATTGAATCTAGTTTCATTCGTTCATCAAACAAAATAAAGTATTGTCAGTAATCTTAGTATGAGCAAATAAGAAAGTAGAAATCCGTTCGAATCTAATCTTTATATTCTTACAATCTACAATGTAATAAACCTTTCTCTTTTTGAGCTGACGGGGTTCACACTAAGATTTATTTATATTACTTTACCTTATTAAGTAGGTAGGGTAACATTGAGATATTTTTTTTATTTATTTTTTTATATCTCGTTCCCCTAACAATTAATAAATCAGGATCTTATTTTCCAGGGTATGTTAAAGCTTTATCCAGTTTTTTACTCCTATTCCTCACTCCTTTCCATTCTTATTTTTAACTACTATTATTTGTTCTTTCCTATTGCTTCATACTTTTTTGTTTCTTGTCACTGTGTTGTATTTTGCAATACATGACCGTGTACCTTTCTTTTCTACGTTTTATTTTTACCAATAACCTTCTCTGCTATTTTCTGACAATAGTCCAAGACCTTATTACATTTTCTTTCGTTTCTATAATTTCGCTTATGTTCTTTTCTTAAATTTTTTCTCCTATATATCAATTTCTATATCTGTTCTCTGTCTTAGCTATATTGGGCATTCCATTATAATATGCATTATATTTTCGTCCTTTCCGGGTTCGCAATCGCAGCTGGTGTTGTTTTTGCATTTAAACTTGCCCGGGTACCTCGAGAACCCTCCATATCCCGTGAGTACCTGCGCAAGTATACATTGAGTGATTTGAGTAACCACTAGTAAATAGCGAACCTCTCAGTTTCCATCGGAACAAGTCAAAATATTCTAACTGCCTGAGTGGCGTAGTGGTTTACCTTTTGCTTTGTAACACGACGGTCTCGTGTTCGATTTCACGGACCACATGAATAGTAGAGTTTTTACGGTGGTAGGTTTTTTTCGAACCAACCTAGTTAGCTATTTAACTCAATGTCAACCTGTCGCCATAAGAGCACTGATTTGTTTCAACAGTCATACGTATATTAGCCACTGTATTCCGTGCGTGCACGCTTTACCATCTAAGGCTTCATTATCACTTAATATAATGTGAAATAGTGGTCAAGTGTTACCTCAATGCAAATGAGATGCTCTACATCATGTTGTGTTCATCATCAAATTATAATAATTGTTTGTTTTCAATTTAGTTGATCGCTGTGACCATAATTTATTAAACAAGAGATTAATCTTAGCTTCAAAGCTAACGATCAGACAATAACCTAACATAATGTTAGATTTATGCGGGAAACTATCAAGTGTAACTAGTATTTACTCTACAATTCTGTCCGTCTATGAGCCAGGGGTCAACGACCGCCCATATTTTACTCAAGGAACAACGGCCTCAGAGAGTGATATTTCATTATACATCATTTGGGGACGTACTTTTCTAAACTGTACAGCGTGTTTTATTTTTTGTGATATTAATTTTGCTTAGCTTTTATAGTGACATTCTTTAAGTTTGTCAATGATGGCAGATCTTAAGGAGCTCTTATCTCTGATGTCATCCAGTAGTATGCAAACATTACTTAATATTTTCTTGTTTTAAACGCGCTATAGCTAGTGACTTTTTTTTATCGGGGAAAACAAACCCTACTTTCAAAGGCTAAATCAGAGTTATGTGGTGATCTTTACCCACTATAATATCTTTGGTTGTCGTTCTCAGCGTTTGGAGAATTCAAGGGAAATCTATTCGGAACACAACCGCAGTCCCTCCCACGGTATGCTAAGCTATGAAAACCGTCCCGGTGACTGCGCAAAGCAGACTCCAGAACTATCAGATTATACAGCAATAACTGGTGACCACTTCCAGTCCTCGTCGAAGACTCTGTAAGGATGGAAGAGACCCCATCATCACCATCCACGGCTCCATAGTAAAATTATCGGAGGTAACATGAATTAGACCTTTTAGCGAATACCATAATGAGAGATCATGGATCAGTTTCGATAAAGCTGTAGTAGTCTTCAAAAAGACTAACAGCGCAAACTTCTCCGAACCCAGCAGCAGCAGCAGCAGCAATACCGTATTAAGATGCAAAGTATACGTTTACTTACCATAAAGTCTTAATGTCATCGCTTCCAAGCATAAGCCCTAATCACAAAAACAATAAAAAAAACTACTACGTAAACGTACCATAGATATGTCTGTTAATATTAGGAACTGTAATTATGAAAACAAAAAATTTATTAAATATTTACATTTTATAATCATAATTAAAATTAAAAGTAAATTTAATGTGTAGTTTTTACGTTACTCTTATTTTTAATGAAACAGTGATTTCTGTCCTATTAAACGTGACATCTAATTTATTGAAAATATAATATTCAATATAGAGACCTAGTATTTGTTGTTAAATATTAACACATCCTGTAAGCCAGGTTGCCGCAGTATCACATTAATAACTTTGCACGGCCATCCATCAAATATTTCTCTGTACATTGCGCGTGAGCCGCACATAAGAAAAATGTCTACGTTTTGTATATCATTTAACGTTTAAAATGTAGTTCTAATAAATAAAACGATTTAAGCGTGCGCCTTATTTATTATTTGATTATAATACTCTAATACGTGAACAGATTATTAAAAAAAATCACAATCTTTTTCATTTGTCATCAGGGTTTCGTGCAAAAAAAAACTCCTAAAATTTTAAAAAATATTGCGGTTTAGTGATTATTTACGTCGACAAGTGTTTGGAAGTGTGAAGCTGTAAGTTCTGTTTTCTTTATCGGTGATGAGCTAACACTTGATCTCGACTCTCAACGACCTGATAACACGAACAAGAAAGTATGGTGAACACCACTTAAGCAATACAATGCACTAGAATTAATAAATTATAATTGTTACAAAGTTTAAACATTGCCGTTAAGACAAAAAAAAATGAAAAATCAGGTAATACATTAATATTTTTATGTCAATGCGTGTATAAGTACGAGCTTGCCCTGCAGGCGCGCCACTAATGTTAAGTGACAATGAGGCCACAGGTGGTGCACCATACTCGCCCAAAATACTCTGGCACTCATACGAGAGACACAGCAATGCTCGTATGGCGGCAAAATGATATTGAGTGTAGTAGCTAGCCAAGTGGGTTCGGAATAAAACTTTCACCGTCTTCACTGCAATATTATGTGGCCCTGGAATTGAACCTGGAATCGTGAGAAAAGAAGACTGACAGCCTCAGTGGTGCAGTGGTTAACCGCTTGTCTTGACATTTTTATATTATGTTTGTAGCCAAAAATATTAATAACCCTAACAAGAAGTAAAGGCAGTCCCGTTCCTGCCTGCTTAAACTATTGTTTTATGCATAATTAACTTTAGCTAGAAAAAACATAATAAGAAACAAAATTCTTACGACACTCATATTTTCGGTTCGCAACGCGACTACAATCGAAAAGGAATGACAATCGTTGGAATTAGCTCTTTGCCACTTTTATTCTCGAAACTTTGGCTTCGCCGAGGAAGCGCGCGGCTTAAAACAAAGAATTCCGGGATCCCGAACACTCAAGGAATTGACTCTAATTGGAAAAAAACGTAGCTTGAGTTTAATGTAATTAAGTTCCCCTTTAATATATTCACATAGACACACGTAAGTCGGCAATAGAAATTCGACAAAACCAATAAATTGAGAGAAAAATTGTACTTAGCAATTGGGAGAAATGTTTACTTTAAAACAAAGTTATTAGCAGCACATGTCACACTCACCGTGAAACATATATCACGCTCTTCCATATTCACCTACTTACATTATTAAATAATTACTTATTTTAAGCAAAAATTAAACTGTCTAGAGAGTAATTGAAAAAATAGTCAGATTACTTTAGATTAAAGTTATTATGTGCAAAACAGATACTATAATTTAAAAATTTAAATATTTTTCATGGGAATATCTCGTACCTAACGGACAATAAACAAATTTTTTTACATCAAAAAGGTTTGTTGACATCAAAATTTCTTATCAATTTATTTTGTCTAAATAAAAAATCATAAATTTGTGATATATATAATCAAACCACTCTGTAAAAAGGGGTGCAATAGTCAGCGCATAATCTTTACATAATAAAAAAAAACAAATTTAACCGATAGTTATATAGGCTAAATAATATTATCCCGTTATTATCTTTAAGCTTTTGGCTATACATTTTTTCCGACTGTTTCAAACAATATACTGATCTCAAAATACTCCCATGAATGACTCATGAAAAAAAGTTCTCTACGAATATATGATTTAAGACAATCAATAAAATGCTATATGCTCACAGTGTCGGAGAAATATTACTTTCCTAAACTATAATGATATCTATTGAATTTTATTTGAACTAAACTAATATGTATATCTAAAGTAATAATCATTTATACAAAAACAAAAGCACATATTATTGACAAGCTGTCTAGCAAAATGTTGAAGACAATAACGTGGGAAGTAATTAATTTTAATGACACGTTATGATGGTTTTAACAACTCTTTTAATGATTAAATAAAATGACAGCTAAATGACTTTATTGCTATCTTTTTTATAATTTTGTACTTATCTGTTTTTAAATTGTAAAACTATAGTTTCAAAAGAATTAATGTAATTTTCACTAACAGTAGTTATGGTAACGCTGCCGGAAAACTAATGATTGTTATTATTATTTTTCTAAATATTTATGTTAAAGTTTACTATAGTCTTTTGATGTAATTGCCTTGTATGAGCAGGGTGACCATAATATAGTTTTTTTTTTAATATAACACGTACTTACTTTTTGAAATATTTTGTTCAGTAAAAGTATTTTTATTTTATTATTTTATTTATGAAATTGACTGATATAGTGTTGCACTGTGTTAAAAATGTTTTTGTATTTAATCATTGTTTAATACGAAGTGATCATACATGCACAGTAAACGTTAGATTGTTAAAAATACAAAATCATTACGGCTTCACAATCGTTATCCTTATTACAGAAATACTTGATGATTCATTACCCCAAGTTATAATCAATTGAAAAGTTAAGGCTTTATAAGACGTGACCGCTAGACACGTAAAGATGTACAGTCGTCTGAAAAAGAAATGTTTTCCTTTTGTTTCCATAATACATAATTTAAATAAGGATTTTATTTTATTTAATTACAGGCATGAGTAGAACTTAAATCTTATTTAGTATACTAAATAAGATATAAATTCAAAACAAAACTGTCTAAAATAAAAAAAAAATATTTTAATAAATTATGTTTTCGCCAAAAAATTATTCGACGATTATAATGAAAAATTATATACTTTCCTATTTTCTGGTTGCAATTTTTTTACGAAAAAAATTGGAAAACACCGTGAAAATAAATATCATTTTATTTCATATATTCGGAACAAAGAACAGAAGTACAATATATAACAGTTGTTACAAGTTCAACAAAAATTAACGTTTGTGGAATATACGACACAATTTACAATTTAGCTGGACATTTTGAAGAATAACTATGACTGTATGATTTAATTTATAAAAGGGGGTTAAAAAAATTGAATAATAATTATTTGTCCACGCGACTCTCCGACCAATCAAGCTTACAGGCCGTAGACAGAACTAAGAGTTAGTATTATAATGTAACAAACTATAAAATCTGACTGGGTACAACAATTAAGAAGTCATTGTAACACAAATCGATTTGTGACGCCTGTCAATTTGACAGACCGCGGGGGTCCGCTAAAGTTTATAGAAACCTTATTAAAACACTCGCTTCTCGCTCTCGCGCGTATTAAAAATTTCAATAACACTCTCATAGATATAATATATGCAAAGTGTATTAAGAAAATTACAAAAAAAAATTAAAATATTTACATAACTTATTAATCTATATACTTGATAGTAATTTCAAAATTATTCTTGTCTCAAATTTGTATAGAAGTATGTCAAATATGCAATAAACAACATAGAAATGTTAAAAAAATATTTTAACTTAATTTAATTTGTATTTTATATTATTTACCAATAATTAAAAAGACTTATTCTATATTTTTTAATTTACTCCAATTATCGAACTAAGCATAAAAATAAATGCTTAGTTGTAAAAAAAAGAAAACATTTTTCTAACGCAATTCTCAGACTGGTAAGAATGACGCAAATGTTTTCACTAAACAGAATATTTTTACGCTCAAGGAATAGAAATAAAATACGGTACATTTTACAATAATTATCGCGTACACGTACATTCTTAAAAGCAGCAGAACATTTCTTTGTATGTCTAGTGTCTGTTATTCTAAGAAACACCTGTGTCACATATGAACTCTCGAAAGAGAGAAAAAACAAAAAAGGATTCTTATTGTAAATATACTTTTAATACATACGGTTTTCTTCATCATCTTTTTCGGCGTATCTAATAAAACACTAGATAATGGAATTTAATTGTGAAGTATAAAATCACAGTCATATGATTTTTAAATTTTTTATATTTTTTTATACGGTATATGCTGGTCTATAAAAATAAGGCGCTAGTTATGTTTGATCGATTTTGTGAAAAAAAATATAGTACAGAACCCAAAAATAATTTATCTACCAACATGTTTTATCCATTTCTCATCGCCCCGTCGCAGCGATATTAAAAATAAAGACTCTTAATGACTGTAGCGGTGTATCACTAAACACAATAGAGACAAATAAGCACAGATACCAAAGACATAAAGTAATGGTCAAAGAGAAGAGACACTTTTATAAATAGTCTCTCGAGTCACATAGGCGAGGCAATTACAAAAAGAAAGAAAAATAATACCGGCCGTGTTCTTTCTGATCTCATATACGCATTGACCAAAGACAATGACGTAAGCGTTTTTTGCTTTTTAGTATATAGTCATTAAGTCTTATACAATAACCATAAAATCATCCAAACAAAATTGATACGTGATTTTATCTCTTATGTTTCTTGCTTTCTACACATTTACAAATAATACTTATTTAATTAAAGCTTTGAATCTTAGAGTAATTTAATAATTATTTAAGGGGGATTTTCCTCACGTTTCTGTTATTCATTTTATTCTACAGAAATAAATATTCTTTATTAAAGTTAAATTAAAATTTACTGTGATTACCATAAGAAAAAAAAATCTTATAGTTCAGCGAAGTTTTAAAAGTTAGTAAATCTTTAAAGAACAGTAGTTTTGTGACAGTCCAAAAAAATAGATTCAGTCCTAAATTTACTTTGTTCGTTCCAAATCGATAAACTTTTAATATTTTACTATTTAACATCGTTGTACAATATCTGTGATTCGCATAAATAAATCACTGCGTTCGAATGTCGCCCGGACTTCGTTAATACATAGAATTATTTAGATGTTGGTAGACGCGCCGGCGAGTTTGAAACGTTTGGCCGTTCGTAGGGCGACATCTGTCAGTTGGCAGCTAAGCGACGCTTTTGAAAGATGCCTTTACACGAAGCGATTTAAAAAAAATCGAATTTAAATAATGTCTTGAATTAGTATTTTAGAAAAGTTTATATATTTTGTTTTCTTTTTACAAATCAATTATAAACACACAAAATTATCATAAAGTCAACTGTTAATTGTATTGAGTTTGAGGGTAGTAATTAGCCAGTCGATTTTGAAAAACCATAGGACTATCTAGATTCCGCTATTCCTGGGGAACGGGAATAGAACCCATTATCTCCTCGAAGCAGTTGAAGCATTATATATTACTTAATAAATTCTGAGAATACGGAATACTGGATGTCTTGAAAAATGCTTGTAATTAATCATTTGGTACTGTAAAAAATGTTTGCAAGGTCGTATCGAAAACGTGTCGCAACGCTAAATGTAATTTTAAACATCATTTAAGCTCAGTTTTGGCGTTAAAATGATTTAGACGAATGCCGTCAACAGAAATTTATGAATGTGCTACCCGAAAATAGTAGACAAACCTAACTTGGTCTGCATAAATGTAGCTTTAATACGTTCTATAGTGGTCTTCAACATTGGTGGTTGTTATTCACCTTTTTTATTTTATGTGAATCGTTTACCACGATCGTTACGGTTCAGGACTGTATTTTCGTGTGGTTTAGTTGCGTTTTAGTGTATTTCGGTAGCAATTAGAACGGGAAATACGATCTGGAACGTATAAGGAAGCGTCAATTAAGCGTAATAATGAGAGAATGCGTTCCTTTTCATAAGTAAATATTTGAGTTCACTGCATTTGAATAACAGAGGAGATTTATTAATAATAAAATAAAAACAACTAGATAAATGTTATTACTGTTTCGGTTTGGAGCGTAGTAATAGCCTAGTCTGGAATATGTTAGGATTTTTAGCAACCCATCTAGCTAGTTATCATCTTTAATGTCAATCTGCCACCATAACACAGAACGTCATACATGCTAAAGCTGTTTGCCGACTTTTTATCGACTACGGTCAGATTTTTACTTAACGTCACATGAAACAAAGGTCAGTAATCAACCTATTGCTAATATAAAAACGATCACTGAGTTACGGACCTTTATATTTTAAGTCTAACTATGACAAATCCTAATATATATAAATAAAAAAATCATTATTATTAAAGCCCTGTTGTTTGAACAAACGTTTCGTTTACTACAAAATGATCGTCAAGTTCTTGTTATTAATGTAGTTTAAAAAAAACTTTCCTTCGATACATAGAGTAACAAAACGGACAATACTCCTTATAATAAACGATCATAAGGCTTTGGTAATGAAACAAAATAAAACCATACAAAAAGAAAATAATTATTCTTCTCAAATAAATTAACATTCAATAAACGAAAATAAATCTAAATTAGTAACACATACATCTATTCGAGTAACATCAAACGTCTGGAGGAAGTTTTACTTTTGTAATTTGATTCGGTGACATCAAAGGCTCGGATTTGTCTATGGAGTCTATTCTGAGACGACATCTTCCCGCCATAACATGTCACATTATAGCAATAAAGTAATTAAAACGTTTCTTTTGTGTTATTTATGCATTTAATAATTTGATATTAATGAGTTTTGTTTGGAAGCTGTTTAATTTGTCTTTTTTTTTGACGATACTTTTATTAGGAGTACTATGTAAACATAATCGGAAGTATTATTGCTGCTAAACAAAGTATTAAAATTAAAGTTTAATAAAAAGCATGAATAAAAATGTGTAATAATTATTGTAAATAGAATATGTTTTTTTTTTGTAACAGCAGTACATATTTTTTATTGTTATTATCATTAGTTTTCTTATTGTTATTATTCATTATTATCATTGGCAGTACATATTATTTTATATTATAACTCTATTATTTCATTATTATAAATATTTTTCTCTTTTATTTTTTGCCACAAACAAGGAATATGTAGTAGAAAGTGACTTAAAAAAAGACAAGCAAATTATTCACTTGGTGTTAAATACTATTCTTATCTATAACAATAAAGTGATCGAATGGAACATAGCGCCACATAGCACTTATTAACTAAAGACATACCCATGGTGGCATATCTCGATTCTCCAGTAATTTCACTAGCTTTAGTGCTCATCCAACCAGACCAAAGTAATCTTTACACAATACTGCTTGGTGATAAAAATTGACAACGAATTAGGTGGTAAGTAATAACAAAATAAAAATTATCTTTATGGAAAAATATATGCTTGCCAATTTTCAATGTGATCGTACAATTGGTTTTGGAGATTAATGATCTGAAACAATTTATAACATCTAATCACAAATCAAACATTGTTAGTATCGTGCAATAAAATGCAATGTAATTAAATAAATTAATGCAGTATAATGTTTGCATTCCATTTCTTATTAACGGCAAAATACAGAACGGTTTCGAAGACAAGTGATTAATGTATACCAAAATGAGTCTGGATATATGCCAACGGCCTTTGACATTTCGCCTAAAGAAACAGTAAGACAAAATATTTGAACA
>DWQX01005278.1:0-13305 GCA_018245475.1 Pharmacophagus antenor
GACACCAATCGCTGAAGGTACCGCGGCATACGGAAATACCGCAGCGCCTCCAGGATGGTCGCGTGGGGAATGGTGTTGAACGCGTTGGCGATGTCGAATGACACCGCCAACACCACCTCCCCCGCGCAGGTCGCCTCCTCGAGGGTCGTATAGGACCTCGTTTAATATTATTAACGTAAATCGGTTAAACTATTGTTAATTTTATTTTATACAACCGTCACTTGTAAATTATGTTTTTGAATTAAATTATTTTAATTTTTAATCCCCAACGTAAAAAGAAACATTTCGTCTTATAATTTCACAGTTTTTCTCTTTGATCGAATCTTTTAGCTGAAAAAAATAATGTAGCGCTATTCAATTACAATATATTATCATTATAAATAGAAACAACAGAAGCGTCAGCTTTCACTTTTTGAAATCGATTAATTAATAAAATATAAATAAATAGTTTGTTTACAGATTATTACTTCCTCAATATGTACAATGTTTAGATACAGTTTAAGAATAATTTTGCTATCGACGTGTTTATGAATACAATAATAGAATGTCGGACAATCTAAATAAGTCATGTCGACTAAATCCTTGAAGCAAACGAAAATGCTTCAAAAGGGGCCGGTTCATAACCACTTGAAAATACATTTATACCAAGAATTTTGTGTAATTATTACAGCAAACTTCGGTATTTATAGCTGGAATGGACTGCACCTTGTCCTAAATATTACACAATGTTATGTGGCATTAAGGTCAAAGATGATAAAAATATTTATGTAAGAAATATGACATCCGTAAATATCACATGCTGCTGTATTGGCAGATTGGTAATATGAAGGTGGTAACTTCATTTCTTTTAAATAAATCTGTATGCAAACTCTAGTACTACATGGCTCCAGAATAACACGGACCTCGTTGTTATATGACAAAAAGGTTAGTCATTTACATAATAAACGTCTGAAAATCAGCGGCTTACTTGCATGAACCGACGAGAACTCCGGTAGGGACACGACAGATGATTTCCGAATATCCAAGCCATCGAACCTTATAGGAAGCGTTGCTTGAGTTCATAAGCACACCACGCAGAAAACCTCAAACGGCGCAAGTAAAAAAACCTTAGTATAGATTTCATAGTTGTAACATTTGGGGTAGAAACCTTAGGCACATGGGGTTCCAGGCGCGCGTAAACTTTTCAAGGAATTTGCGAAAAACTAGTTGAAGCGAACTGAGACCCCTAAGCCGTCAAATATTTGACACAAAGAAAAGGCCTTGCTATTCAGCGAGGCAATGCCAATAGTTTGCTCGGTACTCTGCCATTTGGGAATGACCTGAGGCTTTTTTTTCCTTTTCGTAGTATGTTATTTTTAATTTTAGTTTTGTAAATAGTTGTCTTTATCTCTTACATTGTAATCCCACTATATATGTAATAGTTTATATTAACAGGATTTCTTTCTTTTACATCCGAAATAATTCTGTAAAATATTTTATTACTAGAATTCATTATTTATAAATAAGGTAAAACGTACTACCTTAGTAATAATTAATTTATGAATAACAATTTTAATATAACACATTTGAAATGAATAGAAAAGGGCGGATAAAGTCTGTCAATTGCATCCCTTTTTGAGGTTAGAACAGCCAATTTACAATTCATTTGAGGCTTTATGGCTCTCTTATTATAGTTATTAGGTATAACACAAATTTAGCAAACACGTTATATAGTATTATTACAAAGAAAATTTAATTTTATTTTTTAATAACGATGGGTAATTTATTAAAATTTCAAAACATAACATTATCCTCTTTTAGTCTTAAAAGAGTTATGCGTCAAATGAAAAAACGGAGGTTATGAACTAACAATAAAAAACTAAATACCTAATTACAATGTTAGGGAAAAATTAGAAAAAAAATAACACGTTTCCTGCCAGGTGGAACGTATGCGCCCCTCGCTGAAATTACCTTTTAAGAATTTTGACCACGTGCTACTTAATAAGTAATAACTTTAAGCTTAAAATAATTACCTACAACTTTAATCCGAATAAAATTAAATTGTTAATTTCGGCAATTAAACAAATTAACAAGGATTACCAAATTCTTTATGGGCCTCTAAAGACCGCAAGAAAAAAATATAAGACACTTTAGCAGGTAGCCTGTTACCCAGAATTTAAATGAATTCTTTATCAAATAAAAAATTCGAAATACGATAATGTCGGTGTCTTCAAAGAACATTATAATGAAGCTTTATTTCATGGAATAATATGTAAAGGAGAATAAGAAATCTAAATTTAAATCTACACCTATATATGTAATTGTTACGCTTTATTGAGATACGTAAAAAGTTTATTCATCTTTACTGAATTCCCAATCCTTATATTTGGGACGCAATATCCATCACACTTCAACCACAGACGCACACTTGAAAACTCAATTCCGTTCGTGCAAGAGCTAGATTTCAGTCAGTTTATTTAGATTTAATGTCACATGAAATAATCACACAATAATACAAGAATCCTGTTAATGTTTTTCTTGTCATATTTTATATGGTGTACAAATTCAGTATAGTAAAAAATAAAACGAGCAGAAATTTACATTATTATTTATAATATTTGTGTTCAATAAAGAATTGTTTTGAATGTCTTACAATTATGTAATATTCTCGTATTATTTTTGTAGGCATCTAATTTCAAAAGTATCTTCTTTATTTACAAATCATTTATAAAAAAAATGTTATCTACTTTTTATACTTTTGGGCACTTGTCCCCTAATTCACATGACTTTAAGTAACGATGCTGCCGTAGCTAGTAAAGCGCGCTCGCTCAGAATACTCTTGCTCTCACAAATACAACTGCCGGAACACTGCAATGCTGTTACGGTGGATGTGTTACTTCGAGGGTGACAGCTAGCTACAAGGGTTGGAAAAAATCCTTCTATCATCTAGGTTTAACTACTGTCAGGCTCGGAAACCAAATTCGGGACCACCGTGTGATATGGAAAGGGGTAAACCACTGTGCCAAATTCAAAAATATTGGTTCTCTTTTAATTTATATACAGACAAGATAATTATCCCCTCTATATACCCTCACCGTGTTACGTCTTATTAACAGAATAATTTTACCACGTAAAATGCCAATCAAATTGTAGCTCCAACATCCTCATACTACTTAGAAATGAGGGCTACAATGGTACTTACATAGAACAGCTCTTTCAAGTGACTTCCTCTAAACAAACATATTCTCAAACCCAAGCTCCGTATGTAGCAATGATTGTAAGAATAATAAATAAGTATCGTATATATCATTTCGAATATAAGAAAAATAATATTTTACATATTTTTTTTTTTAAAGAAAAGGGCTTTTTTCTAAAGGGCCTTTAATGAGACCCCATGGGAGCGCCTAATCCTCGGTAGTACACCTTATGATCAATCACGCTACATGATTTAATAAGAAAAATTATTAAATAAAAATAAAAAAGTATCATAATGGCTTATTTTTCTACATGTACTAATGAAAATAGGGTATATAATAAAATTTAAAATAAATCTAATGCTTTTGATGACACAAAAACGCAAATACATGACGGAAACGTTTCAATTTGTAAAATTATGTAGTAGGAAAATGAACACGAACTTAACAATATTTACATAGTCTCGTGGATTTAAGTTCTTACAAGATTATGAATCACCCATCGTCCGTTTAACTCCACCTCTATTAGTTTTTTTTAAATAGTATATTTTACACATGTGTTATGCGTCAGATTCTTCCCTTTTTAAATTTTACCTTTTATTTACTCCTAATTTAGGCTCTTTTATTTCAACACTTTTCACGTTCATCGAACCTGAATTTTAAATACCAACATCTACTTCAGTCGGTAATACTAACAAAATAACAATAAAATACAGAGCGTTCATTTCAATTATAAAACATTTAAGAACGTAATTGAGAACAATTAGCGACTAGTTTCTCACACAATGCAACATTAATTAATCTTGATGTTGGTACATTTAAGTTAAATTGAAATTCACTTCAAAATATTGCCTTGTCCTTAGTTGGCGTAGAAGTAATAAATTGTCGACTGCAATTATAACTTGAAGCAAAAACTATTATTTTTTATTAAAATGTTCTCTTTGTAGAATGGAACAAAAGGTACTATATAGCAGGCCATAAAAAAACAATATATTGAAGAAAAGATATACACAAATTTTAAAATGCGCAATAGGTGGTCTTGCTTAAATCTAACAAACAACCTTTGGATAGTAAGTCACAATATCAGCCGAAACATATCCACTGCAGGACAAAGGCCTCCCCCAAGGATCGCCACGACGAACGGCTCTGCGCTTTTCTCATCCAGCCTGTCCCAGCGACTTTGTTCAAGTCGTCGGTCCATCTTGTGTGAGGTCTGCCTAATCTGCGTTTGCCAGCATGCGGGTGCCATTCGGGAACTTTTCGGCTCCAACGGCCATCTGTTCTGCGAGCAATATGCCCCGCCCACTGCCACTTTAGTCTGGCTATTCTGAGAGCTATATCGGTAACCTTAGTCCTCCGGCGAATCTCCTCATTTCTGATACGATCGCGTAAGAAAACCCCGAGCATAGCTCTCTCCATTGCTCTTTGGGTGACATTGAGCCTTCTTATGAGACCCATTATGAGCGACCACGTTTTAGATCCATACGTCATTACTGGCATCACACACTGGTCAAAGACTTTTGTCTTGAGACACTGCCGTATCTGAGACGAAAACATCTTATGCAGCTTCCCGAACGCTGCCCAGCCGAGTTAGATTCGACGATTAACCTCTTTCTCGAAGTTGGACCTACTGTTTGTCCCAAGTATACATACTCGTCTACAACTTCAAGTGTAGTGCCTCCTACCTTCACTGGGGTGGGTTGTACATGGACGTTTGACATAATCTTCGTCTTAGCCATGTTCTTTTTGAGTCCCACTTGGCGTGAGACTCTACTAAGGTCATCGAGCATAACGCCGAGATCTTCCAGGGTCTCCGCTATGACTACAATATCGTCGGCGAGTCGAAGGTGCGAAAAGTATTCGTCGTTGATGTTAATGCCATGGTGACTCTAGTCCAGAAGCTTGAACACGTCCTCCAAAGCAGCGGAAAAGAGTGTAATGGGCTCAGAGTTCTAATTCTGGAGCCGGACGGATATGGTGGCGTTTTCGTATAAGCTCTTTTAACACTTCGATGTACCGATAGTCAAATTGGCACCGCTGGAGAGATCGTAGCACTGCCCTAGTTACGATAGAATTAAAAGCTTTTTCATAGTTCACAAACGCTAAGCATAGAAGTGGATTGTATTCCTCGGTCTTCCGTACGACCTGCCGCAAGGTATGTATATGGTCTGTGGTACTAAAGCCTTTGCGGAAACTGGCTTGTTCGGAAGGCTGAAAGTCGTCTAGCCTGCGTGCGAGACGATTCGTGATAACAGGAAAACTGCTTATAAACATGACTCAGAAGTGAATTGGGTCTGTAGGTCTTCAGTAGAGTTTTAACACCATTCTTGAAGAAGAGCACCACCACACATATGTGCCATGCCTGGGGCGTTTTGCCTTCGAGGATGACAGAATTTAACAGCTTTTGAAGAGCTTTCAGTATCGGTTTTCGACCAGATTTACGAAGCTCTGCTGTTATTCCGTCATCTCCCGGTGTGTTGTTGTTTTTGAGCTGTTAAAGAGCCACACTTATCTCGTACAGGCTAACGTCCGGGATGTCTTCGGTATAGTGTCGAGTTAGTTGAACTGTCCGTTCAACATCTCGATTTCTCTTAAGAGCTCAGGTTTGGAAGACACGATCCTACCGTCCTCGGTAAAAAGGAATAGGATAGTAAATAACTAAAAAAAATAATCATTTAAATTTTGTTCGACCCGCCTGTTTGTATAATGATTATAAGCATCTCACACCAGGGTCGCTTATTCGATTGCCACTCAGGATAAACATTAATGTGATGAGCATTTACATTAGTTCTTTGTCTGATTGTAAATATTTATTTAATTTTTTATTTATAAAAAAATATCTATGCACGAATATCAATCTATGATAAACCATAATACAAGTGCTCTTCAGCTACTACTACTACTTTGGTATCAGCTACGTGTGAAAAATGTTCTAGATAATTATTATTTATTTATTCGTGTATTGGATGAAAAAAAAACTTTCACGATTTACTTCGTTTTTAAAACAACTAACGTAATATAATAAAAATAAATAATAATAAACACTGTCGAAATTAAAAGTAAAAAATCTGTTAATCTTCATACTACTTAAATATATTTGCATAAAACACTCTCCATTGAAGCCTTTCAAGCAAAAAGAAAATCTGAAACAGAATCTGTTTATCCATTTTTTTCTGCCAGAGGCTTTATCTTCATTCCCTTCTTAACGATAGTGTATTAAGTACTACGATAGTATTTCCCTTGATACACCGCCATGATCACTAGATCGGGGATTTTGTTTCCAAAACTTATAACATTTTTGCAACTGTTTAAATGGTTTGATACAAAGGAAAACTTAAATAAATGCCATTAGCCACAAACAGATTCCCGGCTTAAATTTATTTAAAAATAACAAACAATACATCGTATAATAAGCAATGGTTAAGTTTATTACTTGAAGGTTTTCTAGGCCAGTATTGTGATATGCCCAGATTTTAACTCATACAATGTAAACGTATTTTCATAAAACAAATTAAAATTTGCTTTTGAAAATAGCTCAAATCTCAGTCAATTTTTTATTTCCCTTGGATAAAAACAACTTCACTATGACTACAGGAGTTTGCATTTGAATTGTGCATTAAATTGAAAATGTACTTCACCTATTAGATTATTTATTGGGTACATTGTACTTTTAATCAGTCTAAGAGGAAACATAATAGAAAAAAGTTCCGAAGCCTTTCATCAAAGTTTGACAGAGTAGAATCAGTCAGAACCATCGCAGATGTAATCACTATGCCGGTAATCTATGTCACGTAGGCGCCTGTATCTCATAGTCACATTTCAAGCATAGATACTTGCTTTCTGTTCCGGAACTCGCCTGTGCTGCCTCCGTTGTTCCATCCTTCCTTTGTTTCATTGTACTATTGTAATCAGGGAAACAATCTGCTTGCTCGCTCGATGTTCTGGGGAGATTTCTTGTTTCGCCATTTTGTAAGTTTTTTTGTGGATTTCGCGATTTTGTAGTAAGTTTTACTTTTATATCGGTTATGGACTAACACTTGATCTCGATTTAACCTGATGTTAAGTTACAATGAGGCCATAGTTGGTGAAGCGTGTTTGTAAAGAATACTTCTGGTTCACACATGTATGACTGGCTGGAGCATAGCAATGCTGTCGGCGGCAGATTGGCATGGAAGGTGGTAGCTAACCAGACGGGTTTGAAAAATCCTCCCACCATCTAAACTCCACTACACCGTGGCCAGGAAATGGAATCCTGGTTCTCTGGGTGACAAGGTAAGCGGTAAACCACTGCGCCACAGACGCAATCTGTCATTGATTCTGTAAAGGAGATGTGATTGAGGTGAGAAGCGATGTAATACTTAAATTTTTCGTTTAATATAAATCTTCGCACGTGTCCAATATAAGAGTAATGATCGTGATTGCGAATTTTTAAGACGTGGCAAAGTTGAATATTTTGGATGACACTAGAAAATAATTTTAGAAGTGGATGGTAGACTACATACCATATGAAATGCGACTTTAAAATACAAAAAAGAATAAATTTTTTATAGATTCGAAGGGCTTTCTAATATATTTGTAGCGTACTTAGATAGTTAGGATCATTTTAATACTTTTGATTATCAGTTAGGTAACAAGACATTTGATCTCGTCAACATTTGAATTGGTAAGGTTATTTGTAAATTTACCAATTGTTTTCATATTTCAGGTAATAGGATACATAAAATATAGTATAAATATTACTATATATGCATTGTTATTCCACGTTGGCACCAGACCTTTTACGGTATTTTTAAGTAATTTGTTAAAAAAAATTCATAACATCTTTTGTGTGTGATCACACATCTTGAATTCTCATTATTAAAAAAACCTTTTTACATTTAAATTAAGAACTTTCTGGTGATGTATGAAGTTAAATATGACTTTAAATAAATTTATAATGTACAGCAAATCTTGCTCTCCTACACTGTGTACTTAATTATTGCAATTTTCAGACGTTATATGAGCCTAATAGCAGAAATAATAGCAGCCTCATGAAAATCAAAACTCTTACAAAATCATAACCTTACGTTAAATCCGCTATTAATTATTAAAATTAAGGAGTATTTTTTAATTTCAGTCCGGTGAATTTTATACTACGAATTTATCATAACATAGTCTTAAAACTAGATTTACGGCACCCGTCCTTTTGACGGAGTAATCCCCGATTACAAGTTCTGTATACTAATATGCGTTTGATTTTACTATTTTTTTGCTACTACTTCTGGTAACATCGTTTTATAATAACTCTTTTTGCAAGTAGGAAAATTTAGAATGCAAAAATACTAAAATTTATACATACCCGAGAAGAAAACAATTAAATTAAATTTTTCAATAAATTGTTATATTTCTGTGATACTAATATGTAATTAACCCTGGAAGTCGTTGTCTATTAATTTTGTTTTCCTTGTTGAATACAGCCGATAAAATGTGAATATAAACTCTATGGCTTCAAGTTTGGCGAGCCCGTTTAGTTTTAATTAAATTCAATTAAGTTTCGTGCTTTTGTAATATAACATAAAGTGGCAGTGTCTAGTCGTCGTTTTGTAAATCACTATTGCAATTACTAATAATTTTAATAATTTTCTTTTTTACTTCTTACTTTTTGAAGGCGGAGCGAACTTATAATACTTAATCGATTAGAAATCGACCCTATAAAAACTTAGAAAAAAATTTCAACACTAATGCGGGAAAATCGAAAATATTAATTTTTACCTGTCAATAATTGTTTTCATTTGATCTTTTGTTTCAGTTGATTTTTTCGTGAGGAAATATTGTTGCTTTTGCATTAGAACTTGGCAATATAATTGAAATTAGATAAATATTTTTTTTTTTCGGCAATGGGCTATCATTTGTCCACATTTTCGCCTCAGCATGTGACGCAGATGGTTAAGTGTGGTCGCTCAGAAGGTTGGCTCTATTGTGTATGGCTGTCGACACCTACGAGTAGCAACATTGTTATGGCGGAAGATTTACATTGAGGGTGGTAGTTACCTAGGCGAGTCCGATTAAACAATACCCCCATTTTTACTCCATTTTTTACGTGGCCCGGGAATCGAAGCCGGGACCTCCATGTTATAAAGCAGGTAAACCATTGCGCCATGAAGGCAGCATCAAAACAAATGACGAATCGTATGTACCGAAACGACAAGAAATAATACTATTAAAATATACTTTAATTGAAATGCATGCATTTTGCTTTAGCGGGCTTTCTGTATAATAATACATTTTACTATATTGTAATTGATGTAGAATGGGCGATATATCATATACAATCACGGCACTCAACACTTTAAAGAAAGATTTTGTTTATTTATTAAAAAAGAAAATTAAACATGTTATTAAAATCTTTACCAAACATTTACAATTATCGGTTACATTTATGCGTGAAATTAATAGTATCCTTTTGCTATCTCCAAAAATACAGCGTATAGAACATGACTCTGAATAATGATTATCATTCGTAGATCAACCGTCTACCCACATATCAGGGAATATTAAATATCTTCAACAATGGCCAGCAATTTCAATCAAACCTTATTGTGGAGCGAGTGACTGAACTGCGAATGAAAAGGCTAAAACTTACTTAGATGTCTAAATGAAAAACCTATTTCGAACCGTTTCATACATAAATTTCTGCAGTAACTTTTATTACATTTATATTTTATTAAAATAGTATGAAATGTATGTAATGGTAGGATTAATTAAATATAATAAGTGTATCAAATCACACAGAGCTAACACTATAATTTCATCTGATGTTAGGTGACATTGAGGCCATAGATCGTCCTCGCGTGCTCGCGCAGAATAATTCTCGCTCTCACATGCCTGACTGTCGAAACACAGCATTGCTGTAATGGCAGCAGATTGAAACCAAGGGCAATATCTAGCTAAGTGTATTTGAAAATGTCTACTATCATCCAAACTTTACTACTGATATGGTCTGGAAATTGAACCCGGGACCTACCGGTTACTGATCAAACGGTAAACCACTGCGTCACGGATGTTGTTAAAATCGGCAAAAACTGGCCAATATAGTAATATATTCCAACTATACGATAAATTATTGAAACAGCAGTGTATTATTTTAACATGATCTGCATCACAATTATGAAACGTTTATCGGTTAATGACAAAACTATAATGACCCGTCCAGTCACACTGACACGAAATAATTTTTCAAATCTTTTATACTCTTTTTGTTCCATAAGCAAGTACTATTTGATTATTTAATACTCTATGACCTCAAAGCATTAATTCATGTAGTAAAGACATTAATTTATAATCACAGTTTTATTTTTAAATTTAAGTTTACTTATATTATTTCAGTTAGTTTTTTTATTTACATTTTGTGATCTCAAAATGGAATGTACTCTATAGTGAAAGTTGTAACTCTTGTAACGCCATTTAATTTAAATACAACCCCGGTAAACATTAAAAAAAAAAGATTAATTTTGTCGGGTAGGTTAAATTGGAACAATGCAGTAGGGAATACGGTGTGATTACATTTCGCATTGACCAATGTTAAATTTTTGTTGTTTTTCATTGATAAACAGCAATTGTTTTGAAAAATACAGATCGTAAATAAAATTGCTGCTATTGATCACTTCACTTGTAAAAGTAATATAATTAGTTTATTTTTCTCTATTAAAATATTTCGAGTTTGCATATATTAAAAAAGAAGAATAATAGCAATTTAATAATATCGGAATAAAAATCCTTCTTGTGGCTTTTAAGTGTACCCACCAATGTACACAGAAAGATATGCCATTTTTAAAAGGGTCGATTTAATCTGTACATAGAATATATTTTATTTTATTACAGAAACAGTTTCTTAAAATAATCTTTAAATGCGGTATTCTAGAGTTGTTATATTATCAATTAAATTATGATTATTTTTAGATAGTGGCAGCATTTTCTCATACCTGCCCAGCTAGCTACAACCCTTAATGACACCCTACTGCCATAACAGCATTGCTGTATTCCAGCAATCATAAATGTGAAAGCCAGAACATTCTGGGCGAGTACGTTTCAACACTACAACCCCTGAAATAGCGCACAAATGATATCATATCATATAATATCATCACCATAACCGATGTAGAAATGCAATGAAATATTCAAAAGTATCTACAGATATTTCTCAATATCTAAACCGGAATTGTTTGGAGCGAAATTTGATTTTGACAAAGCCGCGCCGTTTTCAAAATAAACAATATTTACATACAGAGACAATAAAATGTTCATATGGAATAAAATACGCTACGGGGCCGGTGGGATTTAGTAAATTTGCAATATCAGCGTTCACATGTCGTTCGGCGTATTGTTATTACGTAGTTCACACGACACATTGACCTTTTTTCGTGTAAGCAAACCAAGCAATATTGGTAAAACGTTAGCTTCTACCTCGATTCAATATTCTTTTGCTTTATTTAACGTCATGATAATTTCGAAGTTTTATTTTTTATTTATTTACTATAACATAATAATTTTACAATTTTTGTTCACATCACCTAAACTAGAAGTGAGAGATAATGATTAAGCCATTAAGTTCGCCTTGCAGATATTATGTATATGTAGATAAATTAGAAAATAGGTGTCAATAAATTTTTCATGAAAAACTGAAAACTACTAATGGGAATATAGGAACATTTTCTAGAGTTATAAAAATTTAGAAACGCTACTAATTTCAAGACGAATGAATTTCTCTAGTCAGCATATTAATGATGCACGTAACATTACTATTTTAACTTATAAAAACTTAACTGATAAAATCTAACGAAATACAAAACATTTTACAAGAATCATAGAGGCCGCCATTTTAGAATTCTGTATCGTGGCTGTCCGTGGTAGTGCGCGCGTTGTTGTTTCGTGGTGCTGCTTACTAACCTTATAAGTTACTTAAACCTAAACATCTGTCAATACAAAAATCCAGACCAAGGATCCATTTCTGGATTTATTCCGGGCACGATAATATTATATTTAATTTTTTTTAGTTTTAAACGTAATTTTAAGAAACCCTTTTAGTGTATACCTATACAAGAAAGAACATAATTACATGGACTCAAAAACAAAGGTATTGCAATGAGTTTAATTCTAATTTTATACAATATTTTAGGAATATTTAGAAGTGATGTTTGTTATGTGTACATTTAGATAGATAAGGTAGGACATAATTGAATAAACCCTTGCGAAACGAGTATAAATAAAATTGGGTTCTCACAAGAGTGCTTCAAGTGTGATGGATATCACAACTCAAGATTGAAGAGGAATAAAAATTATTTTCACTCTACAGAGTGATACATATACAACATGCATTTTAATTGATAATTATTAACACAGAAACTAAACTTTCTGTGATTTTCCCGTTCGTGTAATGACAATAACACTGCCTCTTATGCCAAGGGAAGCGAGTTCGATTTTCGCTTGGCACGAACAGTTACCTCTGATCTATGTCTGGTTGTTAAAATATATTTAAATATGTATTTAAAAATGTGTTTACAAATATCAGTTTCTGATAACTTACACTACGAGTGCTACCTATCTCGGGATCAGTGTACTATGTGATTTACCTAAACTTTGTAACTTTGTGTATCATTGTAAACTTATTTTCACTCTTTTACAATAAAATGTATAAAAAATGTTTCCAGAGGCAGTATAAAAAATAAAAAAATGAAACCCATATTAGTATACGTAACATAGTATCTAGGTTCGATCCGTCGAAATTAAGGATCCGATAAATCTAGTGTTAATGAATACTAGAACTACCAACCGGTCAAAATTACCGATAGCTTCAAATGTTAATTTTTGTTTTCCTTAGCAATTTACCTTATGCGTTTTAAATAATTTTTCCATTTTTTTTTTATTTTTAGTAGATACAGGTATATAACATTGGTAATTCTGGTCTTAGCCCTTTGCGTACGTATTGAATTTTTTTCATAGACATGTCCAATTGACAGAAGTACTGGTATTTTTATCCTTAATACATTAATTACACTGCCGGCCAAAAGTTTGAGACGACTTTGTACACAGGTTATAATTTGCATAATATTTTAAATCTGCGTATGATAACGTAACAATATGAACACCTGTGTAA
>DWQX01005279.1:0-13264 GCA_018245475.1 Pharmacophagus antenor
GAGATATATATATATATATATATATATACACACACACTAGGTTATGTTATAATCTGAAAGTAAATAATTCCAACTAACACATTTCTTGCCTTCCTTTAAATTTTAATTTTATAATTACTGCTTTGAACCGAGGACAAAGGGAAGGTTCCCAATTATTTTTTATATGTATATACCTATAAAGTTTTGACTCTAAGGAAGAGAGAAAAAGGAAGGCAAATTTTGAATTAGATAACAGTTTTTATTACAATGTGTGTGTCTATATACAACTCGAAAATAACCAAATATTTCGCTCTTCGTGTGGTAAAAAAAGGAAACATGTAAATGTTAGAAATTTCTGTTGAAATCTTTTGTTTTTTAGCACTCGTCGAAGATTCGATTTTTAGATAATAAGAATTGTGTGATATTGTAAGATATAAAAAAAATATTTATACAATAATTTTTTTGACATACAGGTAAATTTGCGACTTTAGAGACTCAAAATTTATAAATTAAGATGTTGACTTCGGAAAGAGTATTTTATTTATCACCGAATTTTATGTTATTAAACAGTGCAAAAATATAATCGGATAATAAAAAACAGTATCCAATTTCGTACAGTTCAATAAATATGATGTGTTGAGATAATTAATATTTTATTTTTTGGTATAATATTCTATAACCATAAATCGTAGGTAGTTACAGGAGGAAGAGGGTCGGGCGCATCACAGCAAAACTGATTTATTCACTGGTGATATTTTATAGCACAGTTTGTTCCGGCCGTTATTGTATTAGGGCGACTGTTACACTATGGCACCGCCCGCCAATGCCCTTTTGTGGCATTGAAAAGGTTTCTTAAAAAATTTTAAAAACTTTATCCAAAATAAAGAAAACTATAGTCATAATATTATTTTTGGAAAATACATAATTTTTATTGTTTATCTTATATACGCATTGTATAACTAATACAGAATCATGTTTTGAAAGTAGATCAAATTTTATGCAATTCTTAATTTGATTGTATTCCATAAAAATGAGTTCTTTTAACGTATACAAAATTTTCTTTTAACCATATTTAGTATTTAATGTTTAGATTGTTTTTTTAACCAAATTAATAATTACAATAATTCGATTCACATCTTAATGAATAATATTGTAAACAGCTACAACTGTTTTCGAGATAAAATGGGAAATTTTGTAATAATTAAGTAAATCTTCCTAGTTAATTTCGCGACTTTTCTCATCAACTATGCGCTAATACTTGACTACGGTATTATTTAATATCAAGTAATAATGAGGCAATAGATGGTGAAGTATGTTTGCAAAGAATACCTGTCTCTTACGTGTATGTTAGCTGTAATACAGCAATGGTATTATGGTGGCAGATTGACATTAAGAGTGATACCTAGCCAGGCGGGTTTGTATAGCCACGAAATATAACTTGGGACTACCGCATTACAATATAAGCGGTGAACTGCTGCGCCAGAAGGCAGTCAAATAAAGAATAAACCAATAACAGTGTTAAAAGTTTTAAAAGTGAATATTATAGTAAACTTTTCCAATTAAGAAAAATGCCTGGTTTGCACATTATAAAACATAAAACTTAATATTCCTTTTATGTACTTCATATTTGCCGGGCAATGAAAAAAAATACACCCTAGATCCCCCAATATTTTTTAAATTGCGTGAAATTAAATTTAAAATACACTTTTATCCTTTTGGAGTCTGACAAACGGCCGGGAGCGGCGGCGCGATTTAGTCACGGTGTAATTGGTTTTTTAATGCGGCACTCGCGAAGTACCACCTTCCGCTTTATCAAGTGAATACATTATCAAATCGTTAGGCCGCGGCCGACGCGGCCCCCATGCTATGAATAAGAATAAAATGCGCACTTGTTCGCACGCCGCACCGCGGACCGCCTGCGGAGGGTTAGCAAATTAAAGATACCCGGAAACGGTCCCAATTGCCAGTTTATGGGTTTATAAACATTTAATAATTTGCATTTGTCATTTCATTGATGAGTCTAGTCTCAAAAATTTTAATTTTGATTAAAAATTTCGGTAACAGGCATTGTTCTATCTGGTTTCTATTTTAAATTATAAGGTAGTGATTGAAATTATTGAGCTTATAAGATTTGACATCTTTGTTTCGAGATGTCAAGCGCCTGCACTGTCTGTCCAATCACACTGTAAAGATTAAAGATGCAATTTCTTTAAGTTTTAATGGATGAGTTGTCAAGCTGTGAAAAGATACTTTTGAAAATGTTATTGTTCTTCCACTTGGACGGCTGTAGTTAACGACGGCTACTAAAACATGTCATGTAATGTCTTGGAGTGCAGGGTAATGCGCCTTTCTTGTCACCACCAAGTGAACGTTTAGCTCCGTTAAACATGAAACAGTGAATTGTAAAAGCTTGTAATTTTATGTCAAATACAATACTCTTCATACTTGTAATATTTCTATCGTCTTTTTATTAGAACAGAAAAATCATAAAGCATTAAATGTTTTCGAAAAGGGTTCGACAGTCATTGTGATAGTGTAAATGTAGGGTGCAATAAATTTGACATGATATTCAAAGGAGAAAAGAAATTCTTTTACCCTGTACTAAGTTCGCATTGTACGACGACATTGTACGACGATGAAAGAAATAATTAATACATTATAATATTGTTAAATTAAACTTACTTCTACATATAATATTTAAAACGGAGACTAGTTTCACGGCTTATTTAAATGTAAGGAATTATAAGATTTCAACAGCTATCAATCTGAGCAAGGCTTGCAATCGTCATATTAGTTAAAATGAGTCAAGGCACAATCGAAGATGACAAATTCCCAGAGCTGAGGATACAAATTAGGTTTATATTTATATCACCTTATACGACACTAGTCACTGATACTTATATAATAAATATACCAGTAATGAAGTATGAACTGTTTTTATGTTTTACTATTAAAAAACATTTTCAGGCATGTTTCTAATAATAAATTGTTATTACTGTGCGTTAAAACCATTTTCTTTTTGACAACTGATTTATTCATCTAATTATACATCTTATATCAAAGTTTCATTATTAAAGAAACTGAATTTTCTGAATTTCCTATGTAAAAATATTGAGATTTTTATCTGAAATTTACAATAATCATGAACAAATTAATAGTAAATCTTTTATTATTTTATACAACTCTGAGGAAAATAACATCTTAATATATTTAAGGTAATAAACATAATAAATATACAAGGCATAACCTTATGAAATCTTATTAAAACACGTTTAGTAATTGTTGTTTGCGTCTAGATTGATAAATTCAATTCACATATTACATTGTTTCGTAGTGGTGTTGTGGACACTCGAAGGAATCACTGGCTCGCACGTCCTGTCTACGGGTCACGTGTCTGTACCTTACGTCCGATCATTCTAACAATAATATAAATTGCTCTAAAATGAGTTTCAGGCAGAAATTTTTTATAAAATCACAATGCATAGCAGTAACAGGAATGGTTTTTCACTAAAATATTCCTAAAGTAACAAAACAGGGCTCTCAGAGCTGTTTCCTTGAAAGAAAAGACGGGACCAGTACACTGTGGTTATACTACCCTTTTACTAAAGATAAGAAAAAGAAAAGAAAACATGTAAAAAGCGTGGCAGAACTATTATACGTATCATAAAGTTGCCTAATAAGTACAGGAAGGAAATCGATTCTGCTTTGGGGCCTGTTTCGTGGTTAAGTGGGCCATTCGCGTGCAAACGGGCGCGTACTTAAAATATAATAAAACCCCTTCAGGGATATGTACTTATGGGATGCGCAACAAAGTAAAGGCTTAACATTTGTATGAAAAGTCGATACGACTTTTTTAAAAACTTGAGGAAATTTACTTCCGGGGAACACTATTATATTTTTAACCATATCACGGATTTGTTATAATACTGTAGCGGAAATTACATGCGTGGACTGCGACATACAAGAATACGACATTATAATTAATCATTAAAATGTCATATTTTTGTTAGCGAAACATTTGAAAAAGGTTTCTTTTGTTGAACGTAATAATAACAGTGCTGATGACTCGTAAAATTATATGTAATTCACCGTGTTCTTGCATTAAAATTGGTGCGAGTATAATAGCTACCATTAAGTTCTAGAACATTTTGTAAACATATTTTTCAATGAAACTTGACAATTGGTGAAGCTCAATAGTTATAAAAATTCGTAATATCTATCTGAATGCAGCGTGCGTGCCCGGAATCAGGTTTTCGGCGACGCTTGTGATTGCTTTCCGACAAATTGGGGCGCTCTCCTTGTGTACTCAACCCATTACATGACCACATGAAGCCGCTGAATTTACACTACTTAACTAACCGTATGTTCACACCTACGATGTTTTTGAATTGGACTCTCTCAAAGTGTCTTGTCCGGCTGGTCAGATGCAGAATTATACAAAATTAATTTCAATACTATAAAGTATTTTCGATAAAGAATATCGCAATCAGAATGTGACAGAGTATCCTTAAGTTTATTAATAGTGTTGTGTTTATGTTATATAAATGTAATGTAATTCTTAACATGACATCCGTTAAAATACCTTTAGATTATAAAACTTTGTCTTGAAAGGTCTTTTGAAAATCTTCAGAACAATCAGGCAGAGAAAGATTCTATTTGAAAGATCCCGTATATCCTTTATTCTTTAGTGTCGGCGTGAGGCGAGGCGACGGCGTCGATCTAGTTAGCGCGAGCACACGGGGAAAAATGAAATATAGAGGCAATCCAAATAGATTGTTATCTACCCACGTGTTTACCGGCAGGCGCCGCGGCACGTTCGCGCTAACAAGCGCCCCTCTCGCATCTAAAACAGGAGACCCGCGGTGACGCGGCGAGACCCTATGAATTCGACCCTTAAACTGCGGAGAGCAATTTGACAGGCATGCGTGTGACAGGTGTCCACTGGGCTTTTTATATGTGTTGTAATGTTCAAAAGTAGAAAGAGCTCTATATAAAATTAATAACCTGTTTAAGCGAAAAAAAAAATTACGTTACAAATACTGTGATTATATTTATAATTACCGTCTTCCGGAAAGGTTATACATATATAGGTATGTGTATTTGTCTGTTGCTTCGCGGCTTCCGGGTGAAGCGATTTTTATTAAATTTATTTTATTTGTAATATAATTCCATCAAGAGGATTCTTGAGAACGTTTCTAAACGGAGGTGTTTTAGTAAAATTTTATTTTTATTTTAAGTAACGAGCAGCACGTTATGTTTCGGTTTATACACAGTCTATAATTTATAATTTAAGTTGCTTCCACTAATTACTAATTTCGGAATTTATCGCTATTAGACAAAAGAGACATGACATTAATCTAGTTTGCATTGATTTTAATAAACTGTTAATTTTATTGTACATTAAAAAAAATATTTATACGAACCATTCTATACACCTTATATTTTAAATCTGACATAAGACTAAAAAAAATATTAAATATTTATTTGCGATATTACCGCAGTATTAATTCGGTACATAAAACAATGAATCGCAGTTAATGTTATATATCATAGTGGGACGGTCATTGATTCGCCGCTATCGGCCTTCGAGGTGACTTATAGCCGGTCCCCTTGCAATGCGCCCATTAACTCCGGGAACGCCACGCATCGGATCATCGGCTGACCTCAAATAGTACCTCATCAGTCTTTGATGCTTCAGTAAGTATTAGTTTGTGACTAATTGGAGGAAGGTGCATGGTGTTGATTAAACAACATATAATTTTTCAGCATAGGAGTCAATATAATGACGTAATATCATAATTAAGCAAAATGGTTTTCATGTCGCAGCTGTACATAGACAAAGCACGATAAGAGTATTACAAGACAATATTTGCATAATCTGCGATGCGGGCGCAAACCTGATAGCGTTAAGATGCTTAGGTAAATTAACGAAGTAATCATTCTACGACGCCGCTACGCGCCGTAGCTGTCTGTTGCGTAGGCACGGATACAAAAAAGTTACTAGAATAATAAATAACAACTAAAAATAACTGTCATGGTACATTTTTCATATTTTATTCTTATAATATATAGACTACTACTAATAAAAAGTGATTTATAATTATTACAAAATGTAAAAAATGCTTTTGATAGTGTAAATTATAATATTAACTGTATACATAGATACTTCAATTCTTAGTACTTTCGTAGGCGGGTACAAATAAAAATGGCCGTGATTGGATTAGGTTTGCCTGGCGGTGACGAGCCCCGTGGGAGCGCACGGGCCCACGGCGACGCGTTGACACGACTGCGACGCTAATAACACCAGAGTCCGAACACTGCCAATACAAATAAAATGGCGCAGTAAAGGTTATTCGTTCGGATCACATAAAATTCTAAATGAAACTTCTTTATTTTTTATTGTGTGCAAGTATGATGAAAGTCGTAAAAAATACGTAAAATCGGTAATAGGCATTACTATTTTTAGAATCGGACAGTGATTAAGTACATATATACTGTGATGTGTATCCTGAAAGAACTCTTTTTAGAAATTATTAGGTACAATTACGGAGCTTGTAGTGCGTGATTGGAATTCTCGCGGTGTGTGGGGCGAGGGTCCGACGACAAATTCTTCCAAATTAATACATCTATCTTAGAGTCGCGTGGCGACCCGATTGCGATACGTGTGGAATATTTATTATTACCTCCTAACACAATCTCAACACACTGAAACGATATTGACATTGAGTGCTCTAACGTTTATTTGACGAAAAGAAAGAACAGGTGCTAATTTTATCAGTGCGAATAACAATGTATCGTACATTTCGTAGATATGGTAAATATTCAATTTAGTATGCTGTATTTTAGTTGTATTAGAAGTGAGTTGTTGGTTATATAATATTATTTATAACATATGTAAAATATAAATATTATATCAATTTCCTTTAAAAAAAAATTTTTTTGAAATTCTTGTCATTAAAATTTATCACATGATAGCGATATCAGTTAATTTACAGGTCGTTTCTACTCGTAACATTAATAATTGTTTGAAAAAAGCAATGTGATTGTTTATTTTAAATAATACCTTGCTTGCTTTTTTAACAAGAATATTGAAAACAAATTGTACACTTGGTAGTCACAAACAACAACTTGGTACAATTTGGTAGTCATCATATGTTTCGTTTTTAAATTTTCTTTATGTTCATAGTGTGAGAACGTAGGAGCGAATATCATTTGTAATCTCCTCTTAATATCAGGCGAGTCAGCAGAAAGTGCAATATGCGCGCCGCCCGGCGATGCTTCTGTCCGCTCCGCGCGCCGCTGTTTCGAGAGCAATCGAGGCGCCAATAAAAAAGGCGATCGTCGCCCCGAGCTCGGCATCGACTTATTTACAGAACACCCTGCCATCGCTATTTATTTTATTGACTGCCATTTGCTCTGACTTTTATCGCTACCTACTTTCTGGATAAAACAGCAGCAGGTATAGATAGTCCAAACGGTTGAATCTATATAGTAATTGTTGGTTTTTTGTATAAATATTGCATCATCAATTTTATAATTTTTTTATAAGCTTTGTACATACACTTGACCTCAATTTCAGATGTTTAACTATTAAGGACGTGGAAAATAAAGCGTGCTCACCCAGAGTACTTTGGCTCTCACGTGTATGCATTCCGGTGCACAACGACGCTGTTATGGCGGCACGTTGACATTGAGAGTAGTAACGGGGGTACAAAAAGTTCAACCACCATCAAAGTTCCAGATTTCGTGTGA
Organism: Pharmacophagus antenor; assembly: GCA_018245475.1. Taxonomy (NCBI): domain Eukaryota; kingdom Metazoa; phylum Arthropoda; class Insecta; order Lepidoptera; family Papilionidae; genus Pharmacophagus; species Pharmacophagus antenor. The sequence goes on from DWQX01005279.1 coordinate 7,732, forward strand.
CTCCGGAATCGTACCTAGGACCTCGTGATACAAGGCAAGAGGTAGATCCGAGGCAATCAATTTTCAAAACTTCTCATCACGTGGATAACGAAAACTGTTAGTACAAATGATTGATAACAACGGTAAATTTAATGTTTACAGTTTTAGTTAACATGAATTAAATGCATCTGGTTGCAGGTGGGCAAAACAACGACAACGGGCGCGGGTGTAAGGGGTGGACCCCATTTTCCACAGATCATTGCATCGGTCCGCAGATTTATTTGCATGCGGGCCGCTGACCAGGATCCATTACTGCCATTACTGTCCTATCTGATGAAGCGGCACGAGAGTTATGACGCTTTTGTTTTCCTCGCTATAAGAAAAATTCAAACGAAGAGGGAAAAAAAGGGTATTAGAATACAGGACAAACCAATGCTGTCCACTGAACGGGTTACGATTTCCGCTATATTTCTTTTGATCCAGGGGTCGGTTCAAACATTTAGAGAAATAAGCTTGCCGATGCATAGATAAGATTTATTTACCTTAAATAATTCTTGTTTTATCAGTTCTTTACGAACAGCATTCTCGTTTATTTGTCACGGTTTCCTCCCATTTTATGTTTTTAAATTAGAACTATTGAATTTTAGACATTTTTCGTTTATTGATTGTGTTTTATGTGTATTACAGCGTAGGTATTGTAATAAGAACACGGAGGAATCGCAAATAAAACACTCAATTTCGTTAGTAACGCCAAACTAGACAAAACTTTGTTGGAAAACTGTACAAACTTGTATCAAAGTCAATGGAAGTTTTCTTGGCAGATGGCTATTTACTACGTTGCATTCAGATTTATGCCACGCGCCCGGACGCCACCGCCCGCTGTAGCTCAATACTGATAATGAACGGGGCGGAAACTATAAATCTACTTACTTGCGAAACTTAGGTAATGGAGAAAAATTAGTATAGGACGTAAACATTGTGCGCTACTGTGCCATTTATTGTTTGTTGCTTTTGTGTAACTGCGATCGGTGTGACGCGTGCCATTTAAACCTGCTTAGTGAGGTTTCCGCTTAAGGGAATTAATCTGAAATTAGGTCGCAGTTAACAGTCGGTGTTAAGTGTAGGTCACTGTACGTATCAACTCGACACTCAATGATGTTTATCGTGTGCGACGATGTACGGTGACGCTTTCTGTAGTGAGCGTTGAGTGTTTTTGTACTATTTAGTGCTTTGGATTTAGTTGTAGTTGAATTTTATTGGTGCCTATTTATGCGATCTAATAATAGAGTGCAATCATTATTAGGCTTTGGTTTTGTAGAGCGTTGTAGCTAATAAAATTACTAGCGAGATTAAAATGTAATACCTACACGCAACGAGCGCAGTGTACTGTTATGTAAGCTTAATAGCTAGGACCTGATTAGTATGCTTTCTACCAGATAAAGACCAGCATGTCTTGTTGTTTCGTTAAATAAAAAAATAAATAAAGTGCAGGTAGTTTTAAGCTACTAAATATTAAATGTTAATCAAAGTTATTTTTAAAACGTTATTAAAGGTACACACTTTTTGTTATTTTAAAAATTTTGATGTAAATATATATGTAGTTATTAAAATGGCCATAATATACGTTAACGATGTTTGTAGCTGTAATGATAAACCTTGGTCAGGTTTGTTAACATGTCCTCTACTATTTGAGTTGATTTGACTGGTAGAACACATCAATTCTATATATAAAAATGACAGCAAATACATTTTTATGTAATAAATAAATATAACTAAAGGAGCATGTAAAACCATTCCAAATTTCACTGCTCATGTTGTCCCGGAATTGAACCAGATACATGGATGTTATAAATGCAAGCGGTTAGTTGCTGTACCATCTGCGGTATGTTAAATATTCGAAAAGAGTTCATAACAAATTGTTTATTTTATACAATACATAAGGTTAAAGAGCGTTACTATTTACATATGTAGTATAATTATTAATACACCTTTTATAATATATTGTGTAAGTATGTAAAAGTGATGTTATTTTTTAATTATTTTATCGGTTATCAGCTAACAATACTCGATTTTATCTGACCTTAAGTGACAATGAGGCCATAGATGGTGAAGCGTCGCACAGAATACTTCTGACTCTCATGTGTAGGAATGACAGAACACAGCAATATTATCATGGTAGAAGATTTACACTGAGCATGGTAACCTACCACCTTTAATGTCAATCTGCTGTTGGTCAAATAGTCAGACGATTTCGAGAAAACTTATCATCATGCAGACTCCACTATTCACTTACCTGGGAATTGAGGGAAGCGGTAGATCAATACGTTACGGGGAGTTAAAAATAATGGTTGGTAAAAATTAAATTACATTAGTATTGAAAATAAGGTTATTTACTTTTAAAATAATGAACCATAAATTATCACATCAATTTATAATAAGATCATAACAGGTAACGTATGTTTATTTATATAAGTATATAAAAGTACGATTAATTAACAGTTATAGTTTTTATTATTATCGATGTTGTACACTGCCCTAGCGGTCATATGTGTTGTATAATGTGGACGCGACAAATCAAGTCGCAGGCTACGATGGGGCGGCTCCGTATCGACAGACTGCTGATTTATAGTGGAGCCGCACTGCCGCTCTTAGAACTTCTTTATTTAAAATACTACTAAAGACTACCCTTAGTACATCCTTATGCTTTAACATAATAGACAATTGTTACTTAACATACAATTTAAATTTTAATTAACGAAATTCTTTAAGTAGTTTTTACATAACCATAAAAGTAAACTACACTTTCTGTTAAGGATTAAAATATATCTAGTAATGATAGTTTTATTCTGTTTTTAAAGACAATGTCCTTGAACAATCGTAGTAAACAATTTAAAAAACAAAGTGAATGACGTATCTTATCTGAAAATTTTAAAACGTTAAACATGCCGGCGCAAGAGGCCTTAAATAATATCCACTGACGGGTTATGCCGAGGTCAATGTGTTAAACGAAAAACGTACTATATTACTTATCTATTAGTTTTTATGTACATTATTAATCTATTTGTTTGTAATTTGTTCACGTAACGCATATCCAAGATAAGCGAAGTACTATTTATAGTCACGAATTTAAAAGTGATCAAAACTATGTGATCATTCTTGCATAACACATTATGAACATACGAAATTCGTACTGACGATTTTCTTCCAAACAATGTTAGACGCCGCTATTAAATTCAGCCCATCTTTGCAGAGGACGTATAATCGGCTGTTAACGCTCCGTGACCGTGGTAAATCTCTAGTAATCCGGAGCAGAACAAATATAGTTGAGAGGAAGATAAGGTGTGTCCGGCGCACGGCGGTCCGGCCGCGGGGCGCTAATGCGCCATTTGTATGATGATGTCGCCTGACCATTGAGTGTGCGTACTCCCTGGGGCATCGTTTTAAATAACTTCCAAATGTTCTCTAGCAATCGTGAAATAAAGCAGTGAAATTTGCTTTCAGCCTACATATTCAAAATATTTTAACGACCTCTTTACAATATTACATATAAACTATAATAAAACGTGACAATTGAAATAATTTTTAAAAATCTAGGTATTATTTAGTATATAAGTAGATTAGACATGCTTTTCATATAGTTTTAAAACGCTGGATACAATAGCTGACATAAATGTAAAATTTTATTATATCAGTAATTTTGAGACAAACCTGTCTTACTCGTTCAAAGAGAAACTTGTGATTGCATTTTTTTTTCTTATAATATAAATATGTTCTATAATTAGAATGCACATTCGGTTTATTTAATTCTTTTTTTTAAGAAGCTGTTACTCCAGTTTCTTAATAATCAAATAAACCGGACACTTAATTTAATTCATTTGTTTGTATTATTTGATTATTGCACTTCGTCAGCATCTACATCGATCAATAGAGCATCCATAGAATTTATAAAAAATTTAGGAATCGATTGAGAGATGGCAATCGTATAAATTTGGAAGTTTCATAAATAACACAATTTAAAAAAAACAAATTTCAAATAATCATCCAACCATATGAAACCGGTAGACAGAATAAACAATTCGCGATGTATGCAATGTTTGTGCTAAAAAAAGGTTGGTCAGTTTAATTTACATGGTAAGCGCGCGGTTAGAATGGACCGTCACGCGCGTTTGCAAGGCTGCCCACATTATCAAGGACGCGATCATATGCATCGTTATTTTATGCAGCGATATTACAAATAGCGTAATAAAAATTATTTTACCTATATATTTATTTATATTTGTTAAGCATATTTAAATTTTATACATCATATTAATATGATCGATTGTTCTTTAAGAAATAAAAAAATAGGAACATTGTTTTTAATTTGTACTCGTAATGGCAGATGAGTCGACACTTCGAGCGTGTCATTAGCGGTTATCACTTCATTCCAGATGAAAAATCTTCAACAGCCCTTACCGCCTCTCACGTGCGCGTTAATGATTTATTAATTTTTACCTTCATAAATATGCTGCTTATATAATAAGCTTAGATCATCGATGTCTGCGCTCCAAAGTTGATATTTGAAAGTTATAATAAATATCATATAATAAAAATGATACTACGTTATGTTTTAATATCAAAAATTATTTTACACTACATATATATTTTCCCAATAATTCTTTAATGTAATAATTAAAAAGTGACAATATTTATTTATTTATAATTCAGTATTTTGTTTTCCTTTACAATCCCAATAGACGCTTCCAATGAACTTCTTAAATTTGTTAAACTGCACAGTTATTTATTTATATATTTAAGGCTTTAATGTGTGATTTGTGCCTAATGTTATAAGATATCCTTTTCATGACTTTTTACTGAAGGTTTTGGTATATAAACAACATATGTGTTTTTTTATAGTTATTTTATTTGAAACAGAAGCAAGCCGATGGAGGTTTAGTGCGTGTTCTGCTCCCCGCCGCACTGGAGTGCGACTGCCGACTCAGCATCGAGCGCGATCGATACTCATCTCAGCCTGCCTACTAAACGCTCTTTTGTTCTTGCAAATTAAAGCCTTCCCTTTATACAATATGCTTTTACACCACATTTAATTATTATAAAAAAACTTAATGTTTAGTTGTAGTAGGGAAAGTTATACGATATTTCAGGTCAATTGGAAATAATAATTTAATTTAAAAACATTGAAAAAACTATATTGAAGCTTAATTCCACTTAAATTAATATATTCTTTAATAATAATATTGAGAGCATAGGCTTCATTAAAGTCATCATTGAAGAAATAGTCAATCAGATATAAATATTCCGTCTATACATGTGAATCTACTTGTATAGACGGAATATATAAATAAATATCCTGTCTGTATAGGATATGTATATATAGGATATGTATCATCCATACATATGTATAGGAAAAATTTACAGGTTTTGATTGACATTAATTCATATGAATGTTTACTCGGTACTTACACCTAAAAACCTATTAGCAACAGTTTTGTCTGTTTGTTTAGGTTCTGATGGGTCTGCCACTGATATATATATATATATATATATATATATC
>DWQX01005280.1:0-13303 GCA_018245475.1 Pharmacophagus antenor
AGTTAGGATAAGCCAGCTCTCTGGCCAGAGTAATGTAGGAGATAGCTCGCGAATCACCGGATTCGCGAGCCAGTTTCTATTAAGCTGTAATAGTCGTCAATAAGACTAACAGCGCAAACTTCACCGAATCCAGCAGCAGCAGTGATATGGAAACGCGTCAGTTATATTGACCACAACGAAACAAATATCGAACACGCAGTAAGAATAGTGTATATAGACATTAATTATATGCACATATTTTAGTTATTCAACTCCACGACACGAAATAAACATATCTAGTAAGTATTAATATCTAAATTTTATTACTATATTAGTAAACTACAGTAGACTAAGTATTTATGCGAAGTTATTTCATCAAATACTGTACATTTGGCGAGCTGCGGAAGTTGATTGTCCCATTTGTGACATTGTTTTGGACAACTAGGGAGGCTCTAAATTGGCAACGAATTTTTCTGCATATAATAATTTTCGTGTATTGGGTTTAAGGGCATAACTAATTATAATTGGTGACAATAGAAAGTACTTGATTTAATTCGAAAATTTCCAATCACAAATTATAATTGTAATATTCTGCACAAGTGGCGAAACTTCATGTAACTTCTTTGTTGACAACTAGCCAAATATATAAATGTAGAACATGCTTTCTCTTTTAATTGTAGCTAAATAACTTAGTAATATTGTATTGCATTGTTGTACAATAGAAAAGCAGTCGAAATTATTTCTTTCGACAAACTACTGTAAAATAATAAATAGGGATTACTCATATGAAAAAATTGAAACAACGATTACAAAATTACATTTAATGGTGTGATGCATAAAAATATAACATTATACACTTGTTGGCTCATAAAGTATAAAATTATGACTTTTAAATATTAATAAAGACAATGACTGTCCATTGAATTAACAAGATATGAAATTATCTATTTAATGTCTTAATCATAATGAGTAAATAAATGAAACAGTTTAATTCTAAAAAATGCAAAATAGTTTCAAGTACAAAAAAAAAATAATAATAGCGAATCAAAAAATGTGTTGGATTCAATCCTTAGAACTTGTAATTAAACTTCATCTGCAGCAGGTACTTGACTTTCACTTGCGCTACATCATACACGATGAACCTGAATTTTGTCACTAAGGATAATTGATAATGAAAAGAGGATAAATAATGCGTTTATTATTTGTGAGACTGTATTGTCTTTATTAGTAACTGATACTTACGTACAATTTCATAACGAAAATTTTAAAACAAAGTATATCAAATCCCAAGTTTCAAGCCACTTTAATAATTACTAGTGCTCTGAACACCGATAGTTTTTACTAACGTTAAAGTAGGTTAAAACGAAAGAGATCTACGTAAATCTCCTATCCCATTATACTTTTGTAAAATATTTTTAGTGTCTTTTAGTGATCATGTATCTCAAATATGCACTGAAAATCTTTAAAATGGTGAAACTAAAAAAAAAAACATTCAATCTTCAAACAGTTGATTTTTTTTGAAGCTATAGCTGAGAACAGACTTGATCTAGATAGTTACCTAATAAACAAAAAAATACCAAAGAAGGTATAATCGTTTGGGAATTACAATGCCACAGACTGATAAACAGATGTACATTATAAACGTATGTAAACATTTTTTGCGTCGGATATTATAATGTGATATTCGTAAAGGATACTCGTTGTACAGTAGCGAGGAGTTCAGCTCGGCGGGCACGGGCGGGCCCAGGGGCACGACGGTGCCATCAGTCAACGTGCGCGTGAGCGCCGGGTCCGGCTGCGTGCGCCCCATGCCCCACGTCGAGTGTGTACCATTCGGTAGGTTCGTTATATATTCCGAGCTACGACACTTCTTCCTATGAAACGCATATATTTTCACACGACAAAGCAAAAAACACGGTGGTAAACGATAAGTTCGTCTTTTACAATGAGGCATCTATAAAGAATGATAACACTGCAACACATAGTATTCATAATTATTAAAACCGCAAAATAAATAGGTCATCCTTCTTGTTAAAACTTACATGTGTTTAGCTTTAATTGTTGATAACACTTATTTAATACAAAATAAAATAATGCTTGGGCTTACATTTCCCCGAGAGCTACTTCACACAGTAACATAATGCCAACAGGATAATTTTTATTGGTACAACAATAATTGGCTGATTTTGAGACCATGTCGGCGAAGTAAATGCCTTTTCCAAACATGTATCCCGTTGTTGGCGCTTCAGGTGGAGCTATACGAAGACCTGCAGAAAAAAATACATATATATTTAATTTTATTAGGACGGGAGGTGAGGCGGTGGCAATACATCCACCCATTGAAAAATTATACCACTGTTACACACATGCCGCAATTTAAATGTTAGTAAATTCAGTATTTTTTTTTTGTAAATTCAATTCAACCGAGCTGGCGTCAACTATCAAAACAAACAAAGATCTTCTTAAGTTCAAGTTAGTGTGCCTTATTCGTTAAGAAAAAGTTTTCTTGAAATAAGGTAGGATGTAAAATAAACAGGGCAACCCCTCGTCGTGAGTAGTAAGTTAACTGGAGATTCGCCATCCTGTCGCTCTACCAGTATGTATTTATGGTCCTTTGAGCCCGATATAACGGTTTTTTTAATCGCATATGAACAAACACATCTATTTCATCTGCTGCATGAATACTTCTAGCTCTCACATACATGACTGTCGGAACACAGCATTGCGAGTAGTGCGGTAGATTGACATTAAGTTGGTAGTAAAACCTTAACACTATCCAGACTCCACTACTCCTGTGTTATTTGAATATTACCCTTGGTCTCCGCGTTACAAGTGGGTAAGCCTCTGCGCCACGTAGGTGGACGAGTCGAATCTTTATATAAATAATCTGTAATGCCTTTTCTTACCTTATATATAAGATAATTGCCAGTCTTCGTAGCCAATTATAAAAAAACTTTTCTTGTGTAAAAAGAAGAGATAAAGATAACAAGCAGCTATACTACAAAAATCAATCGCGTATAATTTTTTTAACAGAATATACATGTATTGAACCTTGTGAAAGAATTCCAGCAAAATTTGTAACTCGTGATCCGTGCCACAACAGCCGCCGGTTGTGTAGCTTTTTGAAAGGTTTATAGCGTTTCTCCTCCCCGTCGCGGACTACTTTGAAAACCTTAAAAATATACGATAAATATAAAGGCGGTCTAAAAAATAAACAATGAATATTGAATAAAACTAATAGGTTAATGTTTTAAAATATTTAACTCTGTTTAATATTAGAAATCACAGAGAAGAAGGAGATATTAAAAATATTCAAATAACCTGTTCCACATTCAAAGTGTAAGCAGAATGGGTAGCTCCATGTGTGTTCTTAACATATTCTAAGATTAATTCATATTCTGGTGACTTCTTGTCTAGAGGAGCAATTTCAGATTTGAGCTTCAAATAATGTGACTCTATTGGGCTTACAGATTCATCATCCTCATCTGTAAAAATAGAATAAAAACAAAAATAAAACATATAGTTTTCATTTACAATACTTGATTTGACAGATACAATTTAAAATAAAGAAAAATAAGTGAACGAAATTTAGTTTCATAATAGAATATATCAAAAAATAGCATCTGAATCCCATTATTTTATATTAACAATTAACTCCAAATTTTGTCGTTAAAACGACTTTTGAAGACTATAAGAAGACCCTGATTTATAAATACTTAATAGATAGAATAAACTTACCATTATTTAGCAAACTATATGCTATTTCTATTTCAAGTAAATTATCTAACATATCTGTTTTATTCTTTATGACTTCTGTGTTGTCCAAAAGTGGCGGATTGTCAGTGCCGAAGTTATGAGGTACCAAAGTATAGAACCTAAAATCATAGCAGGCCTTTATTTAAAGCACTTGTTTTAACAATCATAATAAAAAATAAATAACAATTCAATATATTATTTTAAGAAGCACCGCTTTTAAAACACCACTGCTCATTAAAAATGTTCCCTGCGACGTGGGGAGTATACGATTCACAATGTTTCCTTTGAAAATATTTTGACCAAGTGTTTTCTAAAATAATTTCCTTAACCTTGGACTTTGATCCATATAAAAATTTTAAATTGTCAATTCCTGAATAATGGATTGAAGAACTATCTCCAATATTAGCCTCACAAGGGAAAATCTTCAAAATACGCACTGTTAACGTTAAGGTATCTATTATAGTTAGGTCAAGTAACCGAAGATGATTTTGCAATAAGTTACAAAAAAAAATACTGGTAATAGGTGTTGGTTATCGGAAGTTAAATTTTTCGTTAAGCAATATTGTGCAAACATTACTGTTTCGGTTGGAGGGGCGCAGTTACAAGGGAAATCACTGAGTAGAAGACTATGTCACATCCCAAGGTCACGAACATGGTTTTTTTATTGGCATTGGACATTCACTTAAATTTCACATTATGTCGCTTATACAATGACCTGCAGATGGTAAAAGGTGCTGGCCTAAAACTTTGGCTGTTAAATGTATTAATAGAACCACAGCAACGCTGTTTTGGTAGGTTTGAAAAAACCCACCAACAACCAGACTTCACTACTCATGTGAGCAAAGCGCACTAAGCGGTAAACTACTGCGCTACAAAGTTTTGGGCATGCATCTCACTTATTACAAGGTGAACGTATTACGAATTTCATCTCTATGATTTATAAAAATAAGTATGTAAAATGAATAATCATAAAACAATACCAACATTTTTAACAAAAAAAATAGGACAAGATGACTTGGATTTGCAGTTTTTGTTGAAATACAAATTTCTGCAGTCCCCTCTATTTCCAGTATGTTTATAGGAATGTTCTTTCGAATGAACAAATTTCTTTTGCCAAATGATTTGGTGACTCTTTCCAAACTACAAACTTTACATGGTGTGTTGTTATTAATATAATTGAGTCGACAAGTAAGGTTAAGAAAGAGTTACCTATTAGTTGCATCCACTATTTTATTTTCATTGGCTTTACCCTCATTAAGATATTTTAACAATTCAGACAAGACATTATATCCAGCTTTTATTTGCTTTTTAGATAGTTTCCCAAGTGGCATTTTATCTGTATCAAGCTGGAAATTACAAAACAATGTGAAAGTACACTTACAGCATGCATTTAAATTAAACTTAACAACAATGTATTTGTGATAAAGTATCTGTGACACTCGATTTATAATCTTACTTCAAATTCCATCAGAGTTTGCTTCATGACATTGATATCAAATATTTGCATAATTAGTTGTTGCACAGATACATCTAATTTACACTTTTTATCAATTTGAAGAGCGGCAGGTTTAGTATCATCTCCATAGTCCATGTCAATTGGAAAATAAGCACCGGGCATCTGTTGAAAATAAAATTAAATCATTTTATTTACTATAACTAAGTTGTAAATGTCAACAGCAGGTAGGATGAGTTCACATTGCTAAGTAGGATAAAAAACTACGCTGTATTAAATAATATTTTTTTTAAGTTTTTAATGTCAATTAATTCTAAACAAACATTAAAGAACATCTAGAAAAATGTAATTTGGTACCTTTATAAAGTGGTCCCTTGCATCCCAAGGATTTTTCGTTCTCTCCATATAAAGTCCTTCAAACTTATTAATAGCTTCAATACGAGAGGAAAAATGTTCAACCTTGCTGCCGCCAATGGGTGTTCCAATTCTACCCCAAGACCGAAACAGCCAGTACCTAAAATGGTGTATGAATTTTGGTTTATTATAAAATGTTGAATTATAACTGGCAATAAGCAGAAATGTCATTATTTTTTTGCACATTACCACATATGATTTGTTGGGAGGAGTTTTTGAAATATTTTATCAATAGTTTGAGAATTTTTTTATAATAGTTAAAGGATTTTTCAAATCAATAATATACTTCATATGAAACATGAATATAAATACTTTTTTTCCTTGTCGCTCTCCAATACTTGTATTTTGTAATATGAATTCTTCTGTTCAACAACATCAGTTTTACTCAAGACCACTGTATACTTTGTACCAGTTTGGTCCATAAATACATGAGCAACATCCTCTAGTCCTGAATCTGGATCAACAGTGGTGCCACCTGCAAAAAAAACCTGTTTAATTATGTTTGTTTATTATCTGTAATTTACTCATCATTATGACCAACAATGTTTCTGAATGTTATTTACTTCATATGATCTTTTAGTTTAAATTTTAAAAATTGAAATTAAGTTTCAATTTGTTTGTTTCACATTCCTTAACACAATTATTCCTAAATAAAAGCAGACAATATTTTCAACTAAATTAAATTGTACAAAACTATGTAGTAACTGTCCTAATGTAAAAACATAACACAGTAACAGTAAATTGTTTAAACTCTACCTTTGACTTTAAGTTTAGTAATTGCAGATTTCGATTTTACATACTGACTTCCTGATTTTTGTATTGACTTTCCATCAAGAACATCTTGAGGTATCCTTTTACTTGGCTGATAAATAAAACATAAAATTGGGCATTTATGAATCAATTAATTAAAAAATATTTATAATATTTTTTTTTGCACAAATAGGAATCACATCTTTATAAAATGACAGTAGTGATTTAATGCCAGCAGCACTTTGACCTTGCTAATATTTAAAAAGTTTAGTTTAGTTATTAGCTATAATCCTGTCCATTTCCCTGGGTATGGTAATTATTTTATTAATAATTAAGAATAATCCCCCATCATTATTTGTACCAATTTTCAAGACCTTCCACTCAGAAAATATAAAATTTTCATGAATTTCGAACTCGCCATTTTCTCTCTAGGAAATGGGAATTCAAAAATAATTCAAAAGAATTTCGTTTTTTAGTAGATACCGTCACATTACAAAGAACAACCCTGCTGTCTCTATGACCAGCAGTTTAGGCTGTATTTCTTTATAGGTCGGCAAGTCACTGAATCAGACAGAACATTGAATTTTAATATGTATAAATTTTATTCTATTGTAATATAAACTTTAACAAACTTACATCGGATCCCCAATCAGCAATGTTATTTTCTCTTATTAAGCGGAGTGTTTCTGCAATAGTTCCTTCTTTAACGTCAATTAAATCAAAGAATGATTCTTCAACAACCTACAAATAATAATGATGTGTAAAAAAATGTACATCATTTAGTTTAATTTTCCACAGCTTCATAGAATTGTTTTTGTTGTAGTGAAATGAAGTGCACAATTTCCTTTAACTGACCTCTATTTCTTTGTCTTTTGTATCCATCATTCTATTATTCATTTTCTCGATTTCATTTTTAGATGATACAACAGCTGCAGTAGTATCTGTAATTTTTGACACCACAAGACCTCCAAGCTTTAGGATATGATTCTTGAGTTCCTCTCTAGGAGTCTTAAATTTACCCAAGAGAAAAAATTGGAGATTTTTCAATGGAGGGATGTGTTTTGGTGTAGCACTGTCAAAATAAATAAGTTATTGTTATTCCTAAAAAATGCCATCAAGTTCAAGGTAAATCCATTGAAGAGATCGGAGAAAGAAATATTTTAACTGTCTCTGATAATGTAATGGTGTACTACTTGTCTAACAAAATGGAGATCCCAGGTTCAATTTGTTTACCACATAAATAGTGGAAATGGAGTAAATGGAGGAAAAGGACAGTTGTCGGGTTTTTCAAACCTCCATAGCCAACCATACCTCTCGATGTCAATCTGCAGCCCTAACAGCATTGCTATGTTCCAGGAATCACATATGATAGAGCCAAAAGTAATCTGGGTGAGGTCATTTCACTATCTAGGTAAATTTAATATTGTTTAAGTCTTATTATAATAATAAGCAATAATGAATTATGGGTATTTTTAAATTTATTATGCCAAATTACACACATGCTCAGGAGAATATAGAGTGAATAATATTAGAACCAAAAGACCAGCACTTAATAATAATTATTCAATGCTTATAATTATTTATTATATAATATTATAATTAGGCACAAAAGATCCAAGAAGCTCAAAGTGCCACTGCCGAACTACTATAATATCTAAACAAACAGACATGTAGCCTAGTTGTTCTCTTCAATCTGTAAGTCGAGCTGTATGGAAATGAGAATGAGCTGTAACAAAAAGTTATTTATAAACTTATAATACACTAACTCAACTGGCTCTTCCTTTTTTATTTTTGCTGGCGCAGGCGGCGGCGGCGGTTCGCTCTCAAATACACGTGTAATAACTTTTGGCTTATATTTTGCAAAAGCCGCGTGTTTTTTCAAAGCAGTAGGCACCAACATTTTCTTTTTCTTGGGGTCCTTGGATTTGTACATACATTTTGTCCACGCATTCATGTTTCCTATAAAGATTCAGATCAAGTTCACAATTTAAAATCAATGTATGAGGTACTGTTACATGCAGTAATACATGGTTTTACATTGTGAAATAAACCTCATAATATTTGCAAATATAAAATGGAATTTAATATTCTTATGTCCAAGTAAAACTTAGATATTTATCTTTTTTACTTGGTTAGAAAATAAAATATAGAGAAGCAGGATAATTTCTGTATATTTGAGTCAGTTTAATTGGTAGCTTCCAAGATAATTACGTCACATCTTAATTACAAATGTGTTTTATTTATTGTACATAATACAGAATAAGAAGGAAAATTATTATTTTACCTGTACATTTGTAGTAAAAAGTGTCAAGCACTAATTGTCCCTGTTTGCACTCTGGACAGGACTCAGGTACACCAAATGCCATGCAGTCAGCTAAATGATTCAAGCACTAAAGACATATTTATTTGATAATTATTTTAAAACATGATAACATTATCAAGTAATTATTACCAAGAATTAAGATCTAAATAAATAGAATTGCAAGAATCTTGTTGGCTTTAATTTCTTTCACTTGCATAGACAGATAATTAGTAAAAATTAAAAAAATCTGGTATACAAAATGTTTAATCTTAATATCCTTAGACTACCCTCCACATAGGGTACAATTTAACTAGTGACACCTTTTAGTAATTTGATTATTACCATTGGACTAACTTTAATAATTATTATCTCAAAACCATGAACAGGGTGGCAATTTTTTACAAACATAAATATTTATCTTTGCTTGTTTTGAGTCTAAGAAAGTGTATAGAATATTATTAAGTTATGTTTTATTATATATTAAGTTCCAGGTTTGAGGATAATTTACCTTTGAAAATAGAAATTATTATGTTTATAAATTATCTTGTAGTTTTAAATTAGGCTATAAAACTTATTAGATAAAGTATAAAAGAACCTCATCACGGCCAGTCAGGATATCTTGTTCATTTGCATACAGCAGATCCGTCAAGTCAGTTTTAGTAAATGGAGTCAATAAATCCTTGCATTTATCATATAGTTTGCTCTGTTTTGTTAACAGCTTCTTTAATTCCGTTTCAGCTTTTATTTCTTCTTCTTCTTTTGGTTCTTTTTTTATTTTCTTCATGGGTACTTCATCACTTTCAGACTTTCTAAAGTGAAAAATATCCTAAGATATTTAATGTAGTTTAGGACATAATCTCGTACACACAATAATTTGATACCATTATTAAACTCAAAACAAGAAAGTTTAATCAACTGGAATAATACAACATGTTAATTAGTAATTAATACTTTCTTTAAAAGTCTTTAGTAATCTAAACTTAACAAAGAGTACTGATTGTTGTTTACAAAGTACTATATTATCTAAATGTCATACTTTGTAAGCAATGTGTATAGACAAGTGGTGTCAAGAGTTTTATGGCGTTTAACCTCCTTAATTTTACGAATTACAGTGTACTTCAAACCAGAACACAATAATGATAACCTAACACAAAATAAGTGCTATAATGCTACTAAGCCTGTCATAAGTAAAAAAAAAAACTATATTACTTGATTTCTTGCTCAACAATTTTTTGATCTTCTTTTTTCAGAGACTGAAAACCAGGAAGTTCGTCACCACCGCCAAGAAAGTCTAATTCAACTTTCTTTTCAGCAAAACATTTCACATGATGCCATAATGGACGATCTCCATATTTTGGATCATAATCAATTTTAGCAACTCTAATTTCATCCTAAAAAATGTTTAATATGTCATATATAAACAAGTTTTCTTTATCAGTTATAGATTAACACTTGGTCTCGATTTCACCTGATGTCAAGTGGCAATAGGTTTGTGGGTCATGAAGCATGTTCGCCCAGAATACATCTAGCTTTCGTATATATGACTGCCAGAACGTGCCATTATGGCAACAGATTGATATTGAGGGTTGTAGCTAGCCAGGTGGTTTTGAAAAACCCCACCACCACCAGTTCTCTTCGTGTTTGTTTAGTAAATAAGGATTTTAATATGAATAAAAAATGTTAATTTTGGCTATTGAATATAGTTACTAGTCCAATATTAGAAAAAACTCACTTTTCTACGTAAAACTACCATTGTAACATCTACAGTTATATTAAGATAAAATAACAATTAACTGTGTATATTTATTTTACTTATAACTTACCATTTACATATAAATTTGTATAAGCTTACCTTACATATTTTAATTTCACAATGACGACATGTAGCTCTACTTGATTTGGAATACTCCACAGTAAATGGCATAGAACCGCCATTTTTTTTGGTTTTACCTCTTTTAGTACCCTTTTCTTCCCCTAAAATATAAACTACACTATAATTAAAAGTATTAAATTCATATTTATTGTATTATTAGCCAATAAAGGTGAATTATATGTTGGAACATGTATAATTTTGATTTGAACATTGAAACACATAGGTTAGATCCCTATTCAACACAAGTTTAATCTGATATCCTGCATTTGGCCAGAATTGGTGCCTTTACTTCCTTCCTGTAAGAGAAGACTTTGAGTGCCAGGATTGGTAAAAAAGTGAAGTGTTTATTTTTGATTTATGATATGAGGACAGTTCCTCATATCATAAATATAAAATCACACTTTGGGAATGTTCTAACCTACACTATATGTATACTAATGCATGAGTACCTCCGAAGTATCAGAATTTTAAAATTAATATTTAAGCTCCTGAGAATATATATTTATTTAGATATATATGACTGAGAAAATTCCAATGTGTTAGGATTTTATTCATCAAAATAAAAATATCATTTACATTTGTTCTGCTGAATGAAGATGAATAAGCTGGGAAATAACAGAAAACTTAAAAAAGAATTTGAAAACACGGCCTCATAAGCTAAAAATATTTCAGTATTCATTAGTGAATTTCACACTTCAGTGGAATGATTGCCAACAGTTTTATTTTTAACCAAGAAGATATTACCACTTATCCTCTTCTTTATTATCTCTTGATCTGCATGCTTGATTTTGTTAAAATTTGCAATATCACTTATTGTTGTAGGTGATTTCTTCGAAAATAAGCAGTCTAAGTGATGCCAATTAGGTTGTTTGCCATCAAAAAATGGTGACTAAAAAGAATAATTTTTAATTTAATTATTAATTTAGACATTTCAGTAAATTTTAGAACACATATATTAGTAATTATTTACTCTTCAAATAATTTTTGCAATTAATATGCAGCTATTATGTGAAGAGTGAACAAAATATTTAATCAATAAAATATTGAGTGTACAAAATATTTTTTTTAATTATTATTTTATTATATGTATGAGGATACAAGAAAGTAAAAAAGTTGTTTTATATTTATTTAAAGTTTTAACTTTAAGACATCATATGGAAAATAGTGCTAGCTTTACTGGTTGCTATAATCGGACTAAATCATTAAACCGGTTTTATTGTACAAAAACGAAAAATGAATAGTTTTTTCCTTAACAACATGTACGCATGTTTGTAGACATTTAGATAACTATAATTGACATGAAAAGATTTCACAAATCTTGATTGACAATAGCAATCATTTTATTTAAAATATTTAATCATTTTTAACAAAAAATTATAATAATAAATATACAATACATGACATTAAATTGGTACTGATACTTTATGCCATTATAATATTCAATATTTTTAATTGTTTAAATAATTTGACAGTATTAAAATTAAAACCTAATCAAAACATGTTTATGGACATTCACCAACCTGCACCATAAGCGCGAGCCTTAATGTTCCTTGATCAATTGTTTTCTTACAAAGTTTACATGAAGATCGTGAAGTTTTCGCATATTCTACATTATATGGTAAGTCCGACATCTTGCTGTTATATTTTTATATGTGAATGTGAATCTTATTTCAAGAAATACTTCAAAATAAACCCAAATCACATAAACTGCTTACAAGAACTGCGTACCAGTTAATGATGTCCAATTCCCTTCATATGAAGTAAGCAAAGATTACAGACCATACAGCCTATTTTGAAGTGGGTACCGGTTACCTTATAGACAAAATTTTACGTTGACACAGATATAAAAATAACATGACGGTATTCATAATTTATGTAGAATTGATAATGGTATGGATTATATGAATTTTATCACTATATAGTAACACCCATACAATTCTTTATAAAGGTAACACTGTTCCTAATATACATTATATGCAGACTTGCAAACAAAAAGGATCCAGTAGTGGAGTAATCAATTAACACTAAATTTAACGCCGTCATTTTGTCGGATCAACCTTAGATACAAAATTTCGTATAATAATATGAGTTTGATTTTTTATTTTTTTATACTGTCTTTGGCAGCATTATTGTATATATTTTATTGCAAAATAGAACAAATAACAATACAATAATGCACAAAATTACTACAGACTCGAAAAGAAAACCATAAAAATTTGTATATAAATCTAGTGTTAAGACTAGATTCGATATCTAGAATAGTCCCTTGATAATAAGAATTTAAACAAACATTCAAAAACTCGCATATTTTTTGTTATTAGATAATTGAAGTAGAAACTCTAAAAGTTTGATTTGAGCAAAAGCATTTTCAATAACTGACTGAAACAAAAAAATAAACTTTTAATCGTTTATTTCTAGTACCTAGGAACATCATTTATAGTAATTTATTAATTAAAGTTGTACATAATTGAATATTAATTAATAATCAACTAAAACGGCAGACAGCACTTTCTTATCCAACTTTAAAAATTATTTATATCTCGGAAACTAAATTCCGAGAACTGTGTCCATTTTGCATGGACGTCCATAATATAGTACTTATTCCTAAAAATATCATACCTCAATAAATAATAATCACATAAAAGAGACCTTCCGAGAGGTCATTATGCAAGTGCGGGCGTTTACCCGCCAATGCTTGGCCTCGTTCGAGGACCGGCTATTGCCAGTCAAAAAAGTCCGTCCGCCTTTAGCGGCGGACAAAAAGAAGAAGACATCG
>DWQX01005281.1:0-13301 GCA_018245475.1 Pharmacophagus antenor
TGGGCGATTTGATTAGTTATCAATTTAAGATCTTCATTTTCTACTACAGGTAGGTTGAAAAGTTCAAGGTGGCCATTTAGTTTTTGTTGTTCTAGTTCTTGTAGACGTTCTTCTAAAGAGCCCAGTCGAATTTCGAGGTTAGAATTTTTATTTGCCATCTCTATATTTCTACGTTTTAAGTCTTGTATTGACTGCTTACAGTTATCTAGATTTCCTATTATCTCGTCCATTTTAGCACTCTGGTATTGAAGCGTTTGCATACATTCTTTCATTTCTTTATGTATCGCTTTTTCCCATCTCTCTTGACATCTCTCTACTATCAAATTAAACTTTTTGACAGTCAAACCAAAGGAAGGAAGAGGAATATTATAAATATAATCAGTATATCTGTATGTCCTTTTTTCTGTGTATCTGTTCATCTGTTTAAACCATCATATATTCGAAATGGATGAAGTTATTTCTATATAGTGTTTCTAGTTGTACTCGTAGTTAAAAATGGTAAAAGGTGGCCGCCTACTGAATAGTTTTAGTAAAACTACTATTATTATTGATTTGGAATATGTATCACTTGAAATTATTCGATCTTTATTTTCTTTTTTTTTACTCTTAAAATTTAGTACATCACTTGAAGTTAACATCGCGTATCAGATGACATTAGAGAGGTCTAAATGTACCAGAAGAGTCTCGTCATTATCTTTTGTTAGGGGTATCTATACATTTCAGTGTTTAATGATTCATTCATTTATGAAAACGTTTGCGTTACGTCTATACTTTTCTATATACGGAACAATTGAAGCCGCTTGTGTTTCGATTGATGAACCGTTATCGAAACTTGTAATGAAGTGTTGACTCAGTGATGTAAGCGAGACAGCAAATTATTAAAATAATTTTACCAATTACAATATTGGATTGTTATGTATTATAACAAATCGGTTTACAAAACAAACGTACTTAAATAGTACTTTTGAGGTTATAGAGTGTATTTTATATGTATGGAAGTGTAATAAAAAGCGTTTTTTTAAATTAGCTGGCCGCGCGTGCTCGAGTCAGTCGCTCCCGCGCCTCGTTCCGTGAAAGTTGCTAGTTTTGTGAAACATTTTTGCAACTGTGCGGTGTTTATAATAAATCATCTCATGTTCTATTTTTAACTGATAAAGGTATGATTATCTTTATTTGAATTAATTTAAACTCGAATTTCTTATAAAACATAACAATTAAACATTATTTTGTTTTAAAGAGTCCTCTTTCTCCCACGCAAAAGGCTTAGTTATTTTTGAGGCTGATGATTTAAATAAACCTTTTATAAATTTAGCGTTTTCTCATGCAAAATTTTCATACTATGTATTCGAAATATTTAGTTTTTTCAACGAAACTGTTTTTATAACCAGCAAGCATATCATATGTTTCTAAAATTTTGTAAAATATTTAACAGATAACATATATACTTTCACCGTAATGAATTATTTCCTTTTATTTGTTGTATATTTCTATAACAGCTTTGTGTATTGACCTCTATACAGTCATCTTAACTTTGACAACATATAATATCAATACCAGTTTTCTTGTGGTTTATTATTTACCACATATCTCAAATGATACAGTCTAATGACTATTTAGATACAACTAAAGGCGAACACAATAAATAATTGTTAATAAGAGAAGATAACCTGTTAAGGCTTAAAGGTATTTCTTTTAATAAAGTCACAGATGTCATGTCAAGTATATTAATACAGATTAATAGTGTATTAAAATAGAAAAAGAAATGTAGAGGTATTTTTCTTCCTATCTATCAGCTTTGATTATTGGCATTAAATGAAAAATGGGAAAGGAGTTTTATAGAGAGTACGATAATTTGATACTTGAATGTAGAAAGGGAGGAGAATTTAACGTTATTGTTAAGTAAACATCAATGATCAAATTAAAAATTGTAAACACGCGTAAATTGATATATATATAATCGTTAATAACTTAGAACCTCGTTTTAACAAAACTACCTATATTTACCTATTATTAAATTGTTTCTTCTAAATATTTTTTATTTCTATTAATTATACGTAGTCTATACAAAAATGTAATTGTCATATTAGTGTCTATGTATACCAAAAATGTACTATTTGTATGTAATGTCTAAGGCTAATATTAATTTATTAAAAATAGAGATAAATGCAGAAAAAGTAAAGTTCATAAAACTATTAATAAATACCAGTTAATTTTTACTTGCTTTTGATATTGTGACTCACTTTATACTTTTACCATCAAAAACAATAATAAAATAGAAATAATAAAGTATACACAGATAGCACGACTTTAATTGAAGATAATAAAACTACAAGACAGATTTAGATTGTTTACAGTTTAGTAGGCTGTTTATAGATTTAAATAACTTTCTTTCAATGGACAACAAACATTTGCCCTTGATTTCTTATGATAAGTGAAAATAGGCCGGTGAAGGTTGAAGTGATTGCTCAGAATGCTCTCGTTCTCACATAAAATTGACGGCAGGTTTTCTCTGAATACTCAAATTTACCACTGAAGCATCTAAAGATTCCAACAATTCGTGTGCATACATTACTATGTTACGTTCCGTATGATTCTGTAGCTAGTTTAATTACTGAAGGAACGTGTCTTAAACTCGTACATTTGATTGCGTCGAGCGCAATGTGATGTCGAGTAAATATCTTAACAAAAGCCTCATAGTTTTTTTAATATAAAGAATTAATGAAACTACTAAAATTTTTCCCTGATGGTATAGTACTAATAACGTAGTGATATGTCTTCCACATGTATAACTAGATCTTCAGTAATACATTACTGTATAGTATACTATCAGGTGAAGATCTTATCAGAGTCATTACGTATGAAAAAAAGGGTTTTTATGGAAAAATATATATTTTTTTAATATAATATATACAATACTGACTGTGTGTATTTCACAGGAAACCTGTACATTGCCAATATTTCAATTAGTGTTTTTAAGTACGGGTTAAGCTTAAATTGAATGCATCATGTAACTTTAGTTTCAAAGGCAACAATGACTGTACATGATTTTACGAATGTGTCAGAGAATGCAGAGAAACTTTACTGCCTGCAGCTCGTTTTGTAACGGCCAGGTATAATACAAGAACAGTTATTGTTTTAATTTACAATTTTAACTTTCAAATACTAAAAAAGCGTATGCATATTATAATTAATAGTATCAAAAATGCAGTTACACGACGCTTTAATTGTGAAATACTAAATTAAAATGAACTATACGTATGTACAGTTACCGAGTATTTTTTTAAATTATAAATAAATATTTTATTCATGAAGTTTAAATTTTTTATCGCTTACGACTGGAGGAGTATATGGCGCGTTTAAATTTGACGGCCGATTTCTTTTTGCTGAGACATATATGGCTAGCTAGAGTTATGACTTATTAAAATAAGACTGGTGTAATCTATATTTAAATCTCCATATTAACGAAATAAGTGAGCAATGAAGTTTAATGCAAAGTATTTAGTGAGGTATACCACGTCAAATGTTCATACACCTTTGAAATTGATGTATCCAGCTTATGTACACATCGCGGCCACAATGCGACAGTGTCGCTTTTGCAAAATTTTCATATATCAGCTTAAAATTATTAACTGTATTATTTTTTTTTCAATATTATTGTGAGTGACCCCATTTATTCATAATTCATTTACAATTTAAAATTTGACGATATGGTATAACCTGTTCAACTCGAAGTATCATATTGTTTTACGATATAAAAGTTGTAAACGCTTCTTATGCAATTTATCAATAAATTGCATTTTTGCATAAGTGACAATGTTGCAGCAGTGATGCGATATAGTACAGATGTGTTCTTAAAGGTTCCTAAATAATACAAGTATATATTAACATAAACATTACTTTGAATACAATAATTCGTTTTGTTTCATTGCTTGACTAGCATAGATCAACTTATTGTTTAACTGAAATGTCAGTAGGATCAAGGCAAACTTTTTTACTGTATGGTGCTAGTTAAGATGTTGCTATGGCCTTCGTCTTGAGACATGTGATGTTAACATCTCCAGTAATTTACCTTTACCTGAGTAACATATAACCTTCAGTAATAGACAGGTATTCAGACAAGAAGTACTCTTAGTAAGTAAAAGAATACTCATTAATGTTTATTAGCTAAAACACTTTTCTAATTACAGTACAATAATGTTTATGTACCAAACTAATGTTTGATGACAGAAATAGGTACCTTCCTCTAGACAGCCTATCAGACCAAAAATAAGAATGTTGAATTTAATCGTAGATTACAATGAATATGTAAACATGAAAATCATTTGTTAAATGATAAGATTTAATTTGAACTCGCAATATTAGTTTTCTCAAAGTATCCTTATTTATGTCGTGTCTATTTACACAAGTAGTTCAAAGGTTGATCGGTAGCCTCGCTTAGTATGGTAATGGACACGAGTTTTTAACGACATTAATTTTTGAGTTATCTATTATATATTAAATAGTGGATCTAATTCTCATGTTATCACATGTTAATTGACTGCGATTCGGGTTGTTGTAAAAAATATAGGTACGATAAATGATAGCATGTTAGTATTCAAATATTTACATGGTCATTGTAAAGGTGTATTCGTTTCATGTATTAACAGGAGAATGAGGCTTGTATTTAAAAGATATATATATTTTTAAGGTTTTCCACCAGGGAGTACAACCTAGCTACTGGTAGTAAATAAAATATTTTTTATAATTCAAAGTTTAAAAATTCGTCGTTTTTCATTTCTAGGCTTGAATTTATGGTATTTTTTTGATTTATCTGTGGCTGAGCATACTTCTTACAGAGTGATCCGAATTTGATGATAAGATTTTGTAAAAAAAAGGACACCTTAAAGTTGGTATCCTATAAATTTAAAAAATCACTATATATAGTATTATTCTATAACATTTTAATTTCTGCAGAAACATTTTGCACAAGCTTCGATTAATTAATGGTTTATACTCGTAAACTATATATATATATTTCAAATCAGGCTCATGTTGTTAAAAAAAAAACATCAGTGTCTCCTCAATCATTCTTTCATAATTCTATTGATTATTTCGTGCTTCTTGAATTATCGAAGAAAATAACATGAGTAGACATTGACCTCGCCGACCACTTCGGTTTCAACACTATTTATCAAGCCGTCAGCGTCTAACGAGATGAGCACTAATCAACGTATTTGAAGTTTCAAGGTTACAAAATCTTGACAAAGTTGCGAGATGTTTAGCTATCTAGAAAATAAATATTCAAACGCATAGCAACGTTTTGAACGTGTCTCTTATAAAAGATCGATACTTAGTTCATATTTAGGTGGTTTGGCCTCGTTGTGGGAAAACCGACGTAAGATCGTTTCTCCAAACATTAGTTTGACGATTATCGAAGAAGACAAACATTTTAATGACAGTACAGAACGTGTATTAACAAAAATATACATTATAAACTACTCAACTATCGCCTACCAAAGAACTAACGGGAATCCGTATGTTTGATGTACCACATATTTTGATCCCGGCACTGATTTATCAAGTACTCTTGAAGGATTGCAAAACATTTAATTTTTTTTTGCACAGAATGTAATATAATAATAACTTGAATATAAATTTATCTTCATTGCTAAACACTTTATTACTATAATGATAATATTAATTACTAAATACTGTCTAGCATTTATATCAAAAAGTATAAAAATTTACATTTACATCGAACATATTAAAACAATTATTGAATATATTTGTATGTAAAAAACTCATAAATCAATTCATAAATTAAAAATAAGATGCATATAGCGTATCACTAACTTACAACAGTCAGTGTTAGGTTTTTTTAAATAACTCGGGCATAACTTTTCACTTTCAACTAACGGAGACGGGGCAAAGACCCCATGAGTAAGTGCTTCGAACTTACCATATTCATGACTACCAACAAGATAACTATTCCTGACACCACATAGTGGAATTAAGGATTTAAAAATAGACTCCATCGTATACTTACTGTCATTATAATAGGTTGGGAAAAAGTCTTTTCACATATAGTATGTATGAACTTGTAATAAGCTCTCTTTGACTATACCATTTGTATCTGGCTGGTTTTGGTATCATTAAAAAGTTTTAATTTTAAAGAAGACAATTCCAAATTCAAATTAGAATAATGTGTGATTTTCGTTTGTTTTTCTTATTAATAAAATGAATGAATCTAATGAAGGAATTCGATACATTTTAAAATTTTACTACAAAAGAGGTAAAAATGCAACACAAGCCATGAAAAAAAAAATTATGATGTTTATGGACCTAACGCAGTATCTGTGAGAGTAGCTCAAATTTTTTGAAGAAAAGAGTATTTTTGAAGAAGCTGATAACGTGATGAAAAGTGGATCACGTACGACAAGAACCTGCGAAAAATATTGTGTTCAAAGGCCGGTGGCGAAACCTGGGTTAACTTGCAACAAGTTGATGCTGTGTGTATTGTGTGATTGGAAGGGCATTATTCATTATGACCTGTTACCGCCAGGCAGGACCTTCCATTCTGAACTGTACTGCAAACAACTGATGAGATTAAAGCAAAAAGTTGAGAGAAAGCGGCCGGAATTAATAAACTGAAGGAGTGTGGTTTTCACCATGACAATGCTAGACCTCACACATCTTTAGCCCTTCAACAATAATTACGAGAGGTTGGCTGGGAGATGTTAATATATCCGCCGCGTAGTCCTATTTTTTAACGTGGTGGAAACATATTTACGCGCCATACCCCCCTGGGGAAGGTAGGGCCTGTGTGGGACTCCCGCCCTAAAAAGAACATCCTACCCACTAAAACTACCACGGTGTTCCGCCTTGTCGTCGAGTCGTGGCGTCACGGGAACGCTGATCCGCGTCTTCGGTAACGCCACATGACAACCCATTCGCATCAGGACTTCTCGATGCTCCCAAGGCGGAAGCGGGGCAAGGCGACCCGCCATAACAGGTGATCCGCCGTGTAGTCCTGATCTTGCACCTCAGATTTTCGCCTGTTTCGGTCTCTGCAGTCTTAGGCAGTGTCACGAGAGGACTGCCAAAATAACTTGTCGCAGTTTTTTGATCAGAAGTCCTAAAATTTTTATAGCAATGTGATAACGATGCGATAACCTACCTAGAAGATGGCAAAAAGTTATCCAACAAAATGGCACCTATATACTCTTCTAGTCAAATGTAAATAAACTTTATAAAAAACCCTTTTGAATTTTTACATACAATGCAAAGAAACTTTCCCCAACCTAATATACATATTTTTTAATTTTATTTAAACGAAAGTTGTAACATCATAATAGGTATGACTAAAGACTGGTTTCTTTAAATTTGTAACTAAAAATAATACAAATAACATAAAGCAAATCTACAGATTATGATACTATAAATTATTTAATATATGCAATCTGTATAAATAGTAACAAATCAAATACTTATT
Source organism: Pharmacophagus antenor (assembly GCA_018245475.1). Taxonomy (NCBI): domain Eukaryota; kingdom Metazoa; phylum Arthropoda; class Insecta; order Lepidoptera; family Papilionidae; genus Pharmacophagus; species Pharmacophagus antenor. Next base: position 7,472 of record DWQX01005281.1, read on the forward strand.
GGTCGGTTTGCAAAACATTCTAAAATGAAATAAGATGGTAATAAGGTTTACAGTGACCCCTTAAGTTATTTTGAATTTTGAAAAGTATCCATATTCCTAATGTTGGTCACCCTACAACACACAGTACTACATGAGAGGACTTTGAATTGCCGTATAGAAATGATGTCGAGTTACTTGCATTATGTTCTATCCGAAGCAATTATAAGTACACATGTAGTGTCGAAAATGATACGCTTTCCACGGTAATAATTAAAACCTTCCGTCAAACATCTTAATGTTTTATTTGCATTCTAACCCTCATAATTTATAGCATATTTTAATTAGGTAAAATCTACGTTGCTTTTTTCAAATGTAATCTAGATTTTTTAAAAAATCATGTTGTGTGAGTAAGAAATTTTCTATGTATAAAATAAAAGTAACAATTATCCATGTTAACGCAGTAAATATGGTTGATGTAGTTATTATAATTATGTTCGATTTCGTTGGTGTAATTTGTAATTCACACTTATTAATCGTGTAACACAGTCATTTTTATTATAGACAAGCGTTACAAGAAAATATTTTTATGTCATTTTTTAAGATACATTTATTAGCGCTTGAACAGGATCCCTTCTGATGTTAAGTGAAGATGAAAACTATAATGGTAGATCGCACTAGTGTAGAAGTAGGCTGTTTGACGACTCTTACGTCATTTCTGAACGAAAACTCAGACGCCAGCAGACTATTCCAATGTAATCAATTTTAATATTTTGTTCAAAAGTTGTGCTAATATACAGATAATAATTTCAATAATCCTTCTCTTTTAAGAATCGAACAGAAATCATGAAGGAATGCAAAATCTTAATATTTTCCACACTTGATGATCATTTTTTAAACAAAAAAGAGGACCTACAAGAGATGCGCGTCGAATAGAGAATCTCCTCCTTGCGTTCGGTAATCACTTGACGCCTGACCAACTTAGTGGACATTAAAACTGCATGTTTTAATTAACTGCTTTTCACATATAAACGTAAATATTAATAATACTAGTTTATAACATATCCATTCTTCTTTAGTTATTTAATGCAGGTAAAAATAAAATGTTTTGTTTTTGTTGGAATTTAAAAGTTACATTTCTCTTTTTATTAAAAAAAGTCCACAAAGAGATCAAATATTAAATAACTTATTCTCTGTATCGCTGTTTAAAGTAATGTACTGCAATTTCAATGGTACCAGAAGATAAAACCTACGAACTGTATGTTGTTCCAAAATACATGTTTCGTCAACGAACATAATTTGTTTTTATTCTGTAATAGTGTGTGATTTCTTTTAAAACATATCTATACCATACTTTTAATTATGGATCTTATAATTATATTCACTTTTTAAAAAAACATAATAATTAAAATAAATTAATTCAAAAGAATGCAATATTTCATTTTTAATTAACTTATTTAAATTAAATAACACCATTTTAAATGAGAATTATACTTATAAGTATTAGAAAGTCGCATATGTTGGCGTTGCTTTTATATAATGTAAATTTGTATTAAATTAAAAAAATATATATTAAAGCCATCGTTAACACATTCAGTGGTAAAGTATATTACTTGGTTTTTACGCAAATGAAATTAAACAAACTGTTCAAAACAACAAGCAGTATGCTTTTCTTTAAGCTTTCTTTTCTTTATGCTTCTCAATTTAATAAACAGTTACGTGACAGGAATTTTTTAATCGTATAATTACTTTAAACTCGTTCTTTGTTTGTGAATTAAAAATCAGGTCATAGATTCTTTTTTGTAAGTATATTAAGATTTTACATAATTATATAATCTCTAAATTCATTTTTAATACGCGTTTGGAATAAAATATCACAAAACATTGCACAAATTAATTTAAATAAAAAGTAATTTTGTATTAATAACTAACATTATTAATATAAATTTAGTTGTCTCAGATAAAATAAATTAGTAAATTTTCTGGGTGTTAGTATTTCCGGATGTTAGATTAATTTGTAGAGATAAAAAAGCAACATGGAAGCAAATGACATTGACACTTTGCACCTTTAAATTTGAGGGCAACTTATCATTAATCGTGCATACCGTGACATAGTAAACAGATTAATGATTATTCATTTTTTATGTTCATTCTTCTAGGTATTTGAGTTAACATTTTGCTTAAAAAGATATAACTACTAGAGTTCAGTTTCCACATATTTATCTCAAATATTTAGAAATTTTATACGAATTTTCAAGGATAAATCTAAGGATTTGTGATATTAACAATGCATTAAAGTTTTAAATAATTTATATTTTGTGGTTGACTACTCCATTTAAAACCGAAAAGGCACCTTTTATTTATAAGCGAAATATTTTTACTTTAAAAATTGGTAGTACAAGGTAAAAAATTGTTATTTATGATACCAGGCAAAGTAGAGAGAAGAGAAAGTACTTTGATTAGTTGAAATTCAACGTGTCAGTAAATATTAAGCTATAGTTGTAATAAATTGTTTAAGTTCCGTCAAGGTAGAATTTGATATAAATGTCATTTTACGTCTCTAATCACATTGTTTTCATTATATTGTATTTTCACAAATTATATACAATTTTATTACACAAAATATAATGAATATTTAAAAATGTATTATAGCAATTTAGTAAAAAATTTTTTTTAATTAAAAAATAGCAAAGACAAAGTTGATAATTTTATATTTAATTATCCTGCTCTAATTGTTTTTAAATCGTTAACCCAAAAAAATAACAATCAACTATCACTTGAAACCAACTTAAATTTGGATGTTTCCACATTCGAATAACTACATATTTTCTTTATGTTTATAAATAACTTTGTAGGTCGTTATTTTAGTATTGCAAAATATGTTTTTTTATTAGCGACTTCGATTTCATCTGATCTTCAGTGACAACGAGGCCGTAGATGGTGAAGCGTGTTCACCCAGAATACTTTTGGTTCTTACATGTTGACTGCTGAAACACAGCGATGCTGTTGCAGGTTAATGTTGAGGGTGGTAGTTAGCCAGGCGGGTTCGAAAGCTCTAGTATCATACCGATTCCACTACTCGAACCCGGGACCTCCACGTTATAAGGCAAGCGGGTAAACCTTTGTGGCACGGAGACGGAAAAATAAATTATATATATATATATTGCATCGCGATGCCATTATTCTCTTTATTAAAACGATTTTTCGGTTATCTTTTATTAGCATGTATTATACATATCGGCGCAGTTCCCCCAAATCGACGGTCGAAGGCCTCTTTAAATTCGCTACACTTGAATATTTTAATAAATTAACTTTAAAATAAGTGCGGCCGCACTTGAGTATTATAATAAATTAACTTTAAAATAAATACGGCTGTACTTGAGCATTGTAATAAATTAACTTTAAAAATATGTCTTAAAATGAAACTTGAAAACAACTGAACAAGTGCATGGCCGACGGCCCCTATAAATACGGCCGCACTGCAGGCACTCAGGACAGATAACTCGCGGATCACCAGATTCGCAAGCCAGTTTCGATAAAGCTGTAATAGTCGTCAATAAGACTAACAGCGTAAACTTCACCGAATCCAGCAGCAGCAGCAGGCACTCAGGAAACAGAGCCGGGGTCCCTCAAGGATTCTGCCTCTAGCCACTCCTCTTCGCGCTGTATACAAGCGACATTCCGAAGGAACCCGCTGTCAATCTCGCGCTTTTCCCTTTATGTCTCGGGCAATAGCCTTCCCAGGTTGGTGCGGACCCTCCAGACGGCGACCGGGCGCCTCGGCGCCTGGTTTCATACCTGGAAGATCGACATCAACCCAGAGAAGAGCGAAGGCCTGTACTTCTTACAACAGCCCAGCGGCAAGAAAGCCGCTCGTTACAACTCCCCAGGTGATATAACCCTTTTCGGCCGTGTAATTCCTTGAAAGGACACGGTCAGATATCTAGGCATCATTCTCGACCGCCGACTCCGATTTACAGCCCACGCTCGCAAGGTCAGGGGCAAGGCGTGCTCAGTCATGGGCCTTCTTCACCCCCTGATCTGCAAAAAGAGCAAGCTTTCACTTCGCCATAAAGTGCTACTCTACAAAACGTGCGTCAGGCCCATCCTGACCTACGCGAGTGTAGTGTTTATGCACCGGCTCGAAATCCTCAAGACCATGCAGGTCCTCCAGAACCGCTTCACCCGGCTAACCACCGGTGCGGAGTGGTACCAGAGGAATATAGACCTGCACAGTGACCTTCGCCTTCCCACGATTCGACAATTCGTCAATGACTGCGCTCTAAGACATTTCGAGGTGGGTATGAACCACCCCAACAAATTAGTCCGACAGACAGTCGAATACGTGCCGCTTCATAATCCACGGTTTACCAGAATGCGTCCAAGAAACGCACTAGTTAGTCTCGATGCAAGGGTCGGGTCCGACAGAGAAAACACGCAAAGTATCAACTCGATGCACAACACCACATGTACCTATAATTCCAGTCACAAATACACTACGATCGTCACCCGTCTCGCTCGTCAGCGAGCGAGACGGAGATATAAACTCGCACCTCGCGTACACTAGCTTACACCGAATAAAGGACGCCTCTCGCCTCCGCGTTTGCGTCACAGGCGAATGGTAATCGGAGTCGGGGCCCGGCCTTGACTTCGAATATTACGTAGCCCTCGCCACTTGACAGTTAGGATAAGCCAGCTCTCTGGACAGGGTAATGTAGTAGATAGCTCGCGGATCACCGGATTCGTGAGCCAGTTTCGGTGAAGCTGTAATAGTCGTCAATAAGACTAACAGCACAAACTTTACAGAATCCAGCAACAGCAGCACTCAGGACATTACAAGCAAGCAGATGTACAAGCCTGTAAGGCTAACAGCACAAAACTTCAATCAAAAATAGTCACAGGGGCATTCGTGTTCGAGCCGTCGTACAGTACGGACCTCTTTGGGAAGTGGGATCACTGCCCGTTGAATACACGAAATCAGTTAAGAAGTTTATTTTAGAAAAACCTTTATAATATGGGTGATGATCGTAATGTGGGTAATTGTGACGTCGGCAATGCGAACGTCACACTTTTTAAAAATACTTCTGGGGTATTTACTTCGTCATACACTAAATCACGAACATGTTTAGTTAGTACGCTATTAAAAAACTTTATACTCTACCTTACATTTCAAAAATTAGGTTTTTTTGTTAGCAAGGTAAGAGGAAACTTTAAGTAATTTGTTTTATAATAAATATAATTCTAGATTGAGTACAGGTTAAAAAAAAATACACACAAAATTGAAAATGAGTTACGTTAAAGTTTAGACAGTAAACACAAAATATTTTAAAAAACTTATTAAATAATAGGAGGATTTTTTATCTACTCTTTAAATCTAACAAGCACTTTTAACATATGACCCATTTAAATACTTTACATTACGAGAATTATCATTCTAGTGAGTAATTAAAAATTATTAATTTGACTCAAAGATGACGTCGTTTTGACTTGTACTTAATGAATACCAAAGTAAAATAAATATCTTTTAATAAAGCTGCTGCTGCTGGCAGCTGTATTCGGTGAAGTTTGTGCTGTTAGTCTTATTGATGACTATTACAGTTTCATCGAAACTCGCGAATCCGGTGATCCGCGAGCTATCCACTTTTAATACTTACACTATTTCATCATTATATAGATCATAAAGAATCAGTAAACGTTTTAATTACATTATTTATTTTTCTCCCTTATAAGAAAATTTCACATTTATTGTCGTCCATTATATGACGTTATAATTATAGTACAAAGTAAATTTAAACAAGGCGTAAACAAGGTTTTGAAGTCGGTGGGTAATAATTACATCTTATTATATTATTTA
>DWQX01005282.1:0-13298 GCA_018245475.1 Pharmacophagus antenor
CCTTAAGCGCCGTTGTATGTTACCTACTGCGCTCAGGTTTCAAGTTGCGGGTTATAGTAAAAGTTTCGTTAAGAATTTTCCGTTAATATACATAATATACATATATAGGTCACAATAATTAAATAATTCAATTTGAAGTTATAGTGGTTTTTAAATAGGTGAAAAAATGGGGGCGCTAAAAAAATATTTATTCTCAAAGCGGGCAGTAGACAAAATAAGTATGGGAACCACTGATTTAGACTGTCTCCAAAACTTAATATTAAAAAGCTCATATCTTCAAACTGAATTTGCGAATTGCACTCCGAGCAGTTTACCAGTTTTGATATCTTTAAATTGTCACATAGCAAAGCTGCTAAACTGTAGGATTTATAGAGATAAATCTTTACACTATTTAATAAAAAGAAAACATAGAATGAAAGCTATTATGTATCATTTAGAGTACATATGGGTATAATACGACTATTTTCAGAGTTACTCTTGTTTATCGGTTATAGACTAACAGTTGAACTTGATTTCATCTGATTTTAAGTAACAATAAGGCTGTTATTGGTGATGAGTGTCCGCCCAGAAAACTTCAGGCTCTCACATGTAAAACTGCTGAAACACAGCAACGCTGTTATGACGGCAGATTGACATGCAGGGTAGTAGCTTGCAAGGCAGATTCGAAAAACCCTATTACCATCCAGGATCCAGAACTACTGTCGCCCGAGAATCCCTCAGACCTCCACGTTACAAAGCAAGCGGTAAACCACTGCACGTCAAGGCGGCACGATGCAGTCAAAAAGTATATTAAGACAAATTATCAACATTATATTAAATGAAAAAATTAACTGTAGTAAAATAATTTATTACAATAAATGGCTAACGGACATCCCAGTGATAATAAAACCTTTCTTTTCTCAAATAAATTACAAAGCTTACCTGGCTCATCATGGGGTCGGTGTTAATTTGACACATGTACGTGCCCGAATCCTTAGGCTCGACGTTACTAATGTACAACTTCCAAGTGTTGTGACCATTGTGAGTTACGGACAAGCGTGGATTCAAGGTTACCATATGAGTATGGATTGCTAATATTGTTTTCGTATCAGATTTAATCCATGCCACCTGCGACAATTCAAATTGTGACTTTTAATATAATACTGTTAGTTAAAAAAAATACTTTATTACATTTAAAAATAAGATTAGAAATTAAATAAAATATAAAGTTTATGTTTTACTTTAAGATATTCTAAAAATTATTATCTTTAGAATTTGCAGATTTTTTTGTTATTACAAAGAGATGTACTATTAACTCTGGGAAAAGGTTAATTCATTAAAATAGTTACCTTATAAGAACCAAGATGATTAACCGTGCATGTAAAATGTACATCTCTACCCTGGGCAACGGTCAAATTCTCGAGGGGCGATAGAAATTCCGGTTCCTGCTCGCTATATCCAGATCCTTGCAACTGGCCTGTAAATAATTATTCTATTAAATTTACATTTCGGCAATTTCCCTTTACCTTGTGCTGTAACATTGCTTCAAAAGGTTAGTTCATGATTATAGTAGAATAGCGTATTCGAAACTAAAATAATACTTTCTGCATCAACCCACGAAGCATAAAAAACATCTCTTTATAAATATTTCCTCGATTCAAAGGTAAAACTTAGCTAGACACATTCTGATCAAAAACGATATTTTACTAATTTTACTTCTATAATGAGAAAATTCAATAACAAAAAAGTCAAAAAAGGACTATTGTACGTGTTCACAATTATGTAATCAAAAATTTTCAGGTGATAATCATGTTTGTGATACGTGATATATAAAAAATTCAAAATCTTAATTATCTTCATGGGTGAACTATTTATTTATTTTATTTATAATTTCATTTGCACAAAAAAGTGTATAAATAGGCGGACTTAATGCCATGGGCATTCACTTCTAGTCCACCTTGAGATTGAGCAGGGATTTAAGATTGCGGTGCAATTTAAGATATATAACATTAAAGTATACACAAAATGACATTGATACTTAAAAATAGAATTAATATAAATATAAAAAACACATTACACATAATATGATAGAAGAAGCGAGAGAAGGAAGAGACCTTGTTACATTAGCGACGAAAAGTGATTTTTAAGCAATCGTTTAAATAGAGCTTTGCTTGCAACAATCGAATAAAATTTAAAATAGAGTACATAGAGTCCGAAAAGATCTATGATGACATAGTAATACCCAATTGACCTGAAACCGATAGGAAGAAATATGACCATAAGTGGTCCGAAAATAAAGCATAACTGTACCACAAATTTGAAATTAGTTTGACTGGGAGACTTTTTAAACTTACAAGGGCCAGATATGGGTCGCAAGTTAAAAATATTTTAACCATAGTAAAAACTGCATTATCTGTGGCGATAAAAGAAAGCTATATGACAATCAGTTGTCCTTTAACTGTCAAAAAGAAACAAATTTCATCAACTTTTACCTAATAAACATTAAAGAGTCTTGTTTAATAGTATTGTGTGGAATAAATTGGTACACTATCCTATTTTTCCGGCAAATAGCTTACAGTACTATGAATCAGATTTATTTTCAACGTAACGAAATACAAACAAAAGAAATAGAGACTAAATTGGCCTTTCAAATTGGTTGAAATTGGGTCAGGCTTGCACAAACAAAAGTGGCAAAATCGCTGACGCTGCTGCAATCAGTTACAATAATTGTTTCCGATTTATTAAATAAAGCTTTGTTTATTTAGCCACAATAAAATTTAACTAACTCCATAGAAGTTCTTTCAAATCATACTCAACAATCTAGCTTAGGAAAACAAAATTAAAGTATTAAAAAGATTATCTGAATTTATTACACATTTTTAAATAAGAACTAGTTGACAGGCATTATTTCGATAAAATATATTTATAAAACCGAGTTATCGCTATCGACATGATAAAAGGTTGATTGGAGAAGTTTATATTCAAGCCATCTAATGACGAGTAACAAAACCTCTATTAAAAAATAAAATTGTTAATTTATATGGTTATCGATCCATAGCTTTCGGGCGTTGTTTTACTTTAATATTATTTCAAATGGAAAACGAAAAAAAAATTAACTTTATGTTAGAATTAAAACTTAATTTTATAATTAAACAAAATTAACTTCAAAATGTAACAAAAATACCCGGTATCATTTTTATAATTTATAATTAGTTGTATTTCTTTATATGAAACAAATAAAAACATCAGCTAATTAGATACACTAACCATCACTAGGATGTTATATGTCCCGAATCATCATTTGTTTTGTCTCTCACAATGAACAGACGGCAATTAGTATCTGCCATTTAAATGCGACCAAGCGTTATACGGACAACCGTGATTCGGTTTTCGGCATTCGGTATTCCACGTTTAGGGATGTGAATCGAGAAAGGTTGGCGTTTAAAAAGGGTCACACTAAATGTGCCATACTGTGACATCAAAACGATTAATGGCTTCGTGAGGGATTTTAGAAAATCGGATATTTTTATTCAATTCAGCTAATAGGACGTCAGACTTTTATATTATAATCTATGGTTTCTTTTCTTTTATAGGTCATTAATAAACATATTTACTTACTCTACAAAAGAAATGTAACTATTATTTTATAATTAAACCATATATGCGTCCTTGTACAAGTTGGCTCGTTCAATGAAAAATAAATAGAACAGTTACAAAAATTATTAACCTCAATATTCATTGATGACCTATTTTATTTACATCAATCAATCAATTTTTATTTTTCTATGTATATCATCTCGAAGATCTAGAAACTTAGAATACTGGGGACGATTATTTACCTCCTAATTATCCATTCTTTACATGCAAATATTTTTTCTTTCTTCAAATAGTTTTTTAACTTATGTTTCATTTTAAGGTATAATGTTTATACCAAAAAAGAACTATCTAAATACGATCACAATTAAAAATGATATCTAGCCATATATTAAAGAAAGATAAAGGTATATGCTTGACATATTGTAGACTAATATGAGTTGACTGTTTTAAACATAAACCTACAGCAAAAAAATAATAGTGACAGTTTATGTAACTTTTAATAGCAGGATTTCATTAAAACAAACATAATTTCCCAAAGCACTGGCGGCATTTCCCAAATGAACAAAACAGCTGAGCGTTTGCATGAAATGCGTCGTCTTTGTAAAAGGAAACTGACTGCGCTTGTCACCCGAATTGTTTGAACATGAAACTTGATAAAACCTATATAATACAATACTCTTTACAAACGATTACAAATAATTTGTAGTAGTAGTAGTCTTTTTTTAATTTATGGTACTCCAAAGAAAAGTTAATGTTACACAGCGTACAATTCCAAAACAATTTTCTACGTGCTTATTGTCGATGATGAAAGAATCATATTATATCTTACAATTTTCTTCTTAAATGAAACGAGAAGAGTACTACTAAAGAATTAATGTTAAATGTTAATAATTACCCTTCAGGACTGACAAAAAGTTTACATTAGTTTTATTTACATTTATATTCCATTCTATAATTTGTTTATATCCTATTAAGTTATACAAACGCTCAAAACATTTTCTTGTTTACAAATTTTTAAGAAAAGTTTAAATCTGTCATCAAAATATTAGTAAATAAAGGTAAAACAAAATTTTTTTTTCAATCACTTTCAAAAATTTATAATGACAATATACATTAACTCTAGATGAACCACAAACTATCGCACATTATACTGATTTAACAGTATCTATCAATAACTGCTATTGAGCTTAATTTGCATACATTATGCGATTATAAATCGCTACCAAAGTTATTGACGAAGACTGTTTCATCATGTCAATGTAAAATACTGTAGCTATAATCAATAATTAGAGTTAATTTGTATTAATATGAAAAATATTGACTTATTTAAAAGTAATACAACGTTGGCGCGCATTCCGAATTTTGGTTTCGAACCGTATCCGATTACGTATTCCAATTATTCAGTATTTCACGCTCATCGACGCCTATAATTACATTCTGATAGAATGCATTAAATCCGCCACGCACACGTCCACTAATTTCCATACAATTAATTCTATGATTAGTAGATTAATCTACGAGAGCGAATTTTACGGCCTGTTTCAATCAACATTCCGTCTGAATTATTTATCTTAGTCCATTTTATTCGCTTACATAAAACCATTTTCCATTAAGCGACAATAATGAAATTTCGGAACTCTAGGTGGGCAAGCTACAGAGATGAGTAAACCCCAAACAATTAAAAGAAAAGGTTGTATAAAGTGTTTTCAATTAAGCCTGGAATCCGCTAAGCCAACGCTCTATGTGGATTTCTAACTGCAAGCGTCTTAGATACGTGAGAGAATTGGAAATAACATCGCTTTTGAACCCTGGCTCGGGCCAATCTAATAGCTTAGAAATTAATGTATATAATTAAGTGATACATATATTTCAACGTAAACTTTAAAAAAAAACCCAAAAGTAACATAAAACAACGCTATTCATTTAATGACATCCTTGATGCGAAAAAAGTGTCATGATGAAAATTAAATTTACAATTTTTCGCGTTCTATTCTGTATAGCCGCAATTAAAAGATCCATACATTGTTCAAATCATAATTAACATACATTATAACGTGTACAGCATAACAAAAGTAATACTTACATAGACATTACAAAAAATATTTATTAAGTATTCTTCTAAAATGCGCCACGTGGTGTGTGTCATTGCAATTCTAACAATACCTCAATTCAAATTATGTTGGGTGACAATGAGGCCGTGAACGTTGTCGCGTGCTCGCACAGAAATCTTTATTACTTGTATATGTAACTTGAATACAGCAATGCTGTTATGACAGATAATAAACAATAATTGTAGCTAACAGAGCAAGGTCTACTACCTTCGTGTAATAAGGCAAGCAGTCAACCGCTACCTCATGGACCCCCGCCCAAATATAACTTATTATATATCTCATGTAAATAAAATAGAAACTTTGTTTTTATTGAAACCTTTACCACACCTGAATATACGTAACTTGTATAAAATTAGTGTCTGGCCTGAGACTTTGGGGGAAAATTTTAGTGGCACTCGCAATTTATTCAGTGGCAGGAAGAGAAAATTAATACTTCAAAGAGCCGTGAAGAGGTACCGGACAGGATATTAAGTCTTTTCATCTATGTTGTCATTAATAACGAAACACATTTAGCGGCTGGACGTTCTAAACACCGCACCGCTCTTTGAGTAACGTTAAATTAGAGCTTTGCTAGCGAATTGTGACGTAATGCGTTATTGATCATGCGATGGCCGCTTAACACGAGCATGATGAAATGTTTTCACATGTGAATAACGTATTTAGAGTCTAGTTTAAAGAACATTGGTAAAGGTTTATTTTTTTAAAAAAACTCGTTCCCCTAACACGTTAAAATCAGGGACCTTAATTGGCACAAAAAATATTTTGCAGTCTCTTTGATATCCGTGCACTCAATTATTCCTCTCTTTCACTCTAGTTATTTTCTCTCTCATTCTTTTATTTATTCATTAATTTACTTTTTATATTACATTTACTCTTTCATTCTCTACTCTCTATTTCATACTTTTCCATTATCTCACATACCACATTCCACTTCCTTCTCGCACGCATCTCGCTTAAATAAGTTAGACAGTTCTTTTTATAGTTACAATTTCCTTAGTCTAGTACATTACATTATTTACTTATCTCTACTTTCCAATTTGGTACACATTTTTAGTTTCCCCTCTCTTTCTTATTTTTGTGTACTTTGGTTTTTCTGTATAGTCTTACTTACAACTTTCTTACAGTATCTAATAAAATGTTTTCTATCCCTATCTTCACTCATTAGCGAGGCAATATTATCTATAGTGATTTTTATTCCTAATAAGAATTCACACTCAATCCGTTCCTTTTCATACACAGGACAGCAAGTGATCAAGTGGGACACGTTCTGGTCCACTCCGGGGTCACATGTGCACGCGGGACTCTCCTTACACTTAAATTTATGTAAGTATGAGGAGAATCCCCCGTGCCCCTGGAGCATCTGAACCAGGCACGTCTCCAACTCCATTCTGCGGAGCGTGCGATAGGCTGATACGGCATCCGGGAAAAATATCCGCGTTGTTGAAGCGTTGTTCTCTCCATTTTTAATGCATTTGCATATTTCTGCTATGATAATAAATACGTTTGTATTTCTCCTTTAAATCATTTAATTTCAAAAATAAATACAAACATGTGGGAAAGAGAGCACTAAAATTTCTTTTTTCATGACAAATATATTTTTTCTATGCACATCAGATGATCATAAGCAATCTTATTATCTGTTGCCATATATATTTTTTCACTTATAAAACACAAGTATAAACCATAAAGAGGCTGTAAACATAAGAAAAAGATATAATGTTACATAACAAAAATACTATTACTTTCCCAGAAACACAAGAAATTTAAACAAAAGACCCCCGTGATGTAACTACGAAAATATATTTTCCTCTTTAATTGGGAAACATCATTATGCCATTCTGCGGTTCCTTTATTTATTAACAATATAAGACACAAACTTTTAAATGAATACCAAAAAAATCGATACGGTATTGTATATTAACGCAGTTATATTATGGTCACAATTGTTATAACTCAAGCTATTATTAATCAAAACTTACAAAACGTTTAATATCAACAATATCAAGATAGATAATGAATGTATTTATTTACTTGTGCACATCATGTGTAAATTGGACTTAATGCCTTTAGTAATAACCAATAATTTTCTGATTCATCTATGTTATTAATCATAAAAATATACTTGGAAAAATAGCCTAAGAGTGATTATTGTAATAAAACTGAATGTCAATATTAATTTACCTTACATTCTACAGTACCTCAAAAAATACTGCTCGTTTCTATTTCCAACCGTTTTTACCAAGTGACTGACGTCAAACTCAGTCACGTAAACCGCATTCACTTCAATCAAATCAACGTACCTAAGACGCGCTTCACTTACTTTCAGCCTTTATACATTTTACTTTCATACACTTCGTTAAAGTAACTTACAGGCATTATAATATTTTGAGATACAGTTATTTATAATATTATTCCCTTACGATTTACAAATACCTACACATAAAATAATCCCAATTTATTGCATGTTTTTCGTATTTTATAACTTTTTTTATTAGCTATAGTCTTACACTGGACTTCGATTTCTCCTGATGTTAAATGTGAATAACTTCGTAAATGATGAAGGGTGTTATCCCAGAATACTTCTGGCTGTCACATTTATGACCGCAGGAACACAGTAGAGCTGTTATAGCGATTGATTGATATTGAAGGTGGTGGCAAGATAGACTATCACCATCCAGACTCCACTAGCCCAAAAATCAAACCCGGAAGTCCACGCACAACAAAGCAAGCGGTAAATCACTGAGACACAGAAGCAGTCAAAAATTATAATTTGAATATGGCAGTTATAATTTGAAATTGAAATCTCAGTAACTTATCCTTAAAAATAAAAGAGTAATTTTAGTATTTGTGCATTGTTGAAATGTAAATTATACAGTTATTTAGATACGAGTATTTTACCCACAATATTTACAAGGACCTATGCACGTACGATAGTTTTAAAATAAATGCCTCCGTGGCGCAGTAGCCCCGCTTGCCTTGTAACGCAGAGGTTCCGGGTTCGATTTCTCAACCACAGAAGTAGTGGACTCTGGATGGTGGTAGGGTTTATCAAGCCCGCCTGGATAACTGGTATCCTCAATATTAATCTGCCGCTATATCTGCGTGTTGTGTTCCAGCAGTCATACATGAAAACTAGAAGTATTCTGGGCGAACACGCTTCACCATCTACGGCTTCATTTCCACTTAATATGAAGTGAAATCGAAGCCAAGTGGTAACCCATAACAGATAAAAAATTAACAATTACAAAGTTTCTTTGTTTTTATAACATACGTAAAAAAATTGATTCCAGTAACTTAACGAGTAACATTAAAATAACTTCATTGTTAAAATGTAAATTTGTGTGTAAACTAAAATTAAAATGTTAATTTGTGTTACGGTTTGAACTGCGCTGTAGCTAATGTAATTACTAAAGTAACAAGACTTAAATGTCTTATGTCAAAATGCGATGGGAATTGTATCCATGTCCTATTCGAAGTAACATTATTATGGGTTAATCGCTTAAAACATGATTATCACTTACTACCAAATATATGCACGGCTATAAATTTTGTTGCATTTGCATAAAATTAAAAAGAAAGCTTTTTTCGGATCATCACTTAAAAATATTTCGATCAATAATATTCATCAGGAATTTTTATACAACAAAGGTAAGCGAAAAGCTGTCTGCTTGATGTCGTATTGTTACCGTTGCATATGGAAGCTTGCAAATAACATAGGCATTACGGGCGAGATCGTTGTACGTTATTTTAAATAAGGATAATAAATATTAAATACGCAGACGGGTAACATATATTTTGTATTTAGCCTCTTTGATTAAATGTTTCGTTACGTTTGCTAACATCCTGATGGTTAGAATTTAATAAACATTTGAAGACATTTTTCTATATCTTGTCCTCATTGTTAAAATAGTAATGGTTAAAGCATTAGTACCTTCTTTCAAACTCTTCATCTAATTGTATTTGATCAAATGTTACAAATTATGGGCTCAAATAAAAGGCGTTGCGTCAAATGCAATGTATGTTTTATACTTACCTGCTACTATAGTAAGTAGGGCAAAAGTAGAAACTAAAGGCAGGCCCCCGGTCTCCATTGAAACTGCTATTATTCGTCTAGAAGCTTCAATCATCTTTTATTAATACTTGTGCATTGGCTTCCTTAGCACTTTTATTGTTTTACGTATCGTTCATTATATTTTAAATTGTTTTATCGCACATATTGTTAATCTTTAGATTTTTCATACCATGCTTCACTACGTATTATTCAAACTCAAACGTGTAAATCTTTTTCAACATTGTCACTAGCCCAGCCAAAACAGTTTCAATAATACATCTGCAACAAAAGATAGAAACAATGATTATTTATCTTTTAGATATGGTAATTAACAACTAAGTTTAATTGTAATGATTTGTTTAACTTTCTCAAAAACGAATATCCTTACATAAAGAGAAATATTACTTATATTCAAAATTTAGCCAAACATTTCATATTTATCAGTTTTTAAATAGCAAAAAGAAATTAAATATTATGAAGTAGTATTTCAGATAATTTTCCATAAAAAAATAAAAAGAGTAAAAATTGTATTTGCATAAACTAATCGTCCACATAAGTAGTCCAGTGCGTCAAGAGGATAACAATATATTATCCCATTCCAGACCATGTGTGCAACTAGTCCCGAATGGGTTAAATAACGTATTGTTATTACAGGTAGTAAAGATAATTTTGCGTAGTTTTTAGAAAAAAATCAAACAAACATTTATGTAATAAATATAATAACTAACTATAAGTTATGCCAATATACTATTATTCAACATCTTGTGTGTGACTTACAACATGTACATAATTCTTAGCATCAAAATAGAAAATAAAAATGAATCAACAAATATTTAAACTTTAAAATTTCCAATAACCATCGTTTAATATTAGCCAACGAAGTATACGAAGTTCCTTGAAAATTTATAAATCATGGGCTGGAGCTGCAGGAAATTGTACATGAGATGCGTTCAGTTATTATGTAGTGTGCTCACGCGATATCTACGTACGAGCACATGGTAGGTTTTTATTACAGCTGTTTCCGCGGCGTAGCGTGAACAAACTGAGATAAAACCGGAACGATTGCCGCTCTGACGCTATATTGTTTCAAGTGTTGTGTTCCATTCCAATAACTCTTAGGCTTTATTCTTCAATAATCTAATAACACAATTTGTTCGCAGATCTACAACAGCGAGACGCCCATAAAAATTCATAGTTATAATATGTACTTATAAAATTCAAAGTCTTGTCTGATTCATTAACTGACTGATTGACCTATCAACGCATAGCCTGAACTGCTATTTCTAGAGACATGAAATGTAAACTTAAAATTTTTGTTCTTTGTATTGTGTAGATATCGAGTAATACAGTGATTTTTTTTAAATTTCGCCCCTAAGCTTAAAGAGGAGTGGGTTCAAATTTCAATAAACTTTTTATTCTTTGTGACAATGGACTCGAAAATTAGTGCACATACTGGATGGGAATTAATCTTAAAAAAACATAAACGACATCGCCCAGATAAGCGGACTTATGGTGGTTAAATCAGAATAAAAAAAACTCTTAATCCCAACGCATAACCGAATTAGAAAAAAATATTTTAAGCACATTACATTATGATTTCAGATTTTCTACTCAACTTTTATAATGTTTAAAAAGCTTCCACGTAGTTGGATTTCCTTAAAATGTTTATTTGGCTAACCGTAAAAATTCAGTGTGCGGTTTATTTAGTTTTCCAAATACATCTTTATTAAATTAAGTTGGGTCGCGTTTATAATTGTCGTAGATATTTTAAACAAAATAACAAAAATATTAAAAATTTAATAAAAATAAACCGTTTCTGTTTTGTAAAGTGCTTATGTACCAAAAAATCATTTTTGGCCTATTAAACAATATCATTAAAAGTATACGAAAGAATAATGTTTTCTCTTAAAAGTAATACTGCTAAGAATATTTGATAATTTGAGTATATTTTACAATGTACCAACGTTTCAGCGGCTAATAATTATTGTCCAAAATATTTCCAATGCTAATCATATATGAACAAACTAAAATGAAATGCGGTTAGGTTTTCAATGTTAATTTTGTACATACTTGGGTATTAATAAATTGTTTAGTCCACACAGGCAACGATCGGCACCGCTCGGTCGTCGACATCTTTGCCGTGCGATCGACCGTCGCGACAATAAACAATACAAACAGCCCTGCCCTGCGTTTGACACCAGACCGTTCGGAGTGGATTAGAGTGCTCTATAGGGAGTTCGGCAGCATTTAGGAAGCGTAATAGCCTTACGCCGTGACCTGTTTTAGTTGCGACAAATTGAGATTTACTGTATCGGCTGCCAGGGATTTTGAAGTGACTGCTCTTATAATAAAACTAAATGGTTTCTCGCAACAAAGCGTACGCATATAGCAACGTAAATAAAGACGTTTTTATGGTCATATATCGCAATCTAAAAAATAAATGCACGACCTATAACTTTTGTTGATGATAATAAAATTAACAAAAAAAGTTTTAAAAAGCTTTAGATGTTAATTTCAATCATATGATGTCATAAATAATAATTTAATTACGTATATATTTACCTAACACTAAAACATAACCGAACCGAACTGTACTATAAGCTAGGAGGTTAAACAATATATCTATAAACAACGTATAATTAGTGAGGTTGCTCTTTGACACTGCAATAAATTATAAAAGATATATATGTGAGACCCTAAGTATTCTGAGTGAACAAGCTACACCATTTACAGCCTCATTATCACTTAACATCATGTGATAATAAGAGATGAGAGCCTGTTATCATGCATGCATGTTAGCCCATTGGTTCATGTACATAATTCGATATGATTAATTTAATAGGTATAATAAAGGTAAGACTTAAAAGTAACCTCGCAAAAATATTTTCTGTATTCCGCTTGTGTTTTGATATAATACAGCTTAATTTTAAAAAAATAATGTTAAAAACTTACACTACTTATTATATTATATTAGATAAACCTATTTATGTTTTCAAGGCTTTAAATTTAATATATACCTTTTTAAATATGTGGTATTTATTATGTGAAAAATATTTTGTTAAATGAGTAAATAATTTGAATTAATTTAAACTGAAAATATTATCATGTGTTTATTTTATCGATTTATATCTTTCTAAAATTTAAATTTTATTTCTAAATCTTAAAAGTAAACAAAATCCAGTTCTATTTTCTTAAGCAATACTTGATTTATAATCTGTATAACACAAGTCGCTACATTCGGTTATCTCCCGAGTGGCACACTACCGATACGACTTACAGCTTCCAACGACGACTTCCATTGTCTTATTTACATTGTCTATGCTCATATCCGAATTCCGATTAACGCGAAACTAGAATCAAGTGTCTATTGTTATAGTAATAACTATTTGATATATTCATAACTATTTGCCGAACGACAAAGATTATTTAGTGGTAATTTGACAAACAAATATTATTCCCCGGTATCTCTATGTCATATTAAATGTTTGTTGACATACATATGTTTAATACATATTTGTTTTACATAGAGTGAAATTGGAGTATATATATATATATATATA